>VZTJ01005622.1:30896-158898 GCA_013397795.1 Orthonyx spaldingii | reverse complement strand
TTTTCTTTCTCCCCACCTTTTTCCCTGGACTCCAACAGAGATCCTTCAGTTGGTTTTTTTTGCTTTTTTTTTTCTTCATGAACTGTTTCAGCTTGGCTTATTTTGGTTATTTTTTTTGGCCTGTCCAGGGAGCCAGCGGGGGCTGCTCCAAACCTGAGACCTCGGAGAAGCTGAACAAACACAAGAAAGGACACTAAACCCCACCAGTTTTCCCCTGCTGCAAGGAAAAGACTAACATCAGAAAAGTTTCCATCTATTCTGCCCAAGAGGATGCCTGAGCTCCAGTTCCTTCCCCCCCCACAGACAAAAGGCGGGCGCCATATTTGCCTCTCGGCCATGTGGTCAGCTCGTGTATTTCTTCCCTGGGCATTTTTGAGTTTGTTTTTGCTCTGCTGTGTGTGTGTGTGTGTGGGTGGGTAGAGGGTAAGTTTTCTGGGAGTTAAATATCTAGCATTTACTCAATCCTCCCCCCCCAATTTTTGTTTTTGTTAATAAATGGTTATACCTTTTTCTCACTTTTCATCCACTGGCATCCATTTATCTCATTGGCAGAAGAAAAGGGAGTTATTGAATCTTTAGTTATTGAACCTTTTCTCTTTAGAGATAACACTCTGTCAAGGGTGCATTTCTCCTAAATTTGTCTCCAAACTGGGACACCTGTGAACCTCCAGCCTAGCACTCTCACCTCTGTGCTTGGGAATATCATGGAACAGATCCTTCCAGAAGCTATGGTAAGGCACATAGAGGACAGGGAGGTGATTCGGGACATCTGGCATGGCTTCACCAAGGGCAGGTCCTGCCTGACCAACCTAGTGGCCATCTATGACAGGGCGTCTACATCAGTGGACATGGGAAGGACTATTAAAGTCATCTATCTGTAAAGCTTTTGATGCAAATCCCCAGAATAACCTTTTCTCTTAACTGGAGATGAATTTGATGTGTGGACTGTTTGGTGGATATGGAATTGGTTGGATGGTCGCATCCAGAGGATAGGGGTCAATGGCTCAAAATCTCAGTTGATATCAGCGACAAGTGGTGTCTCTCAGGATTCTACATTGGAACCAATAGTATTTAATATCTTCATTAATGACATAGGCAATGATAAAGGGATCAAGTGCAGCCTCAGCAAGTTTGCAGATGACACCAAGCTGAGTGATACAGTTGATATATCTGAGGCATCCAGAGGAAGGTGGACAAGCCCAAGAAGTGGGCCCAGGGGAATGTCATGAGGTTTAACAAGACCAAGTGCAGGGTCAGGGCAACCCCGATACCAACACAAGTTGGAGGATGACGGGAGTGAGAGCAGCCCTGCTGAGAAGGACTTGGGGCTGCTGGTGGGTGAGAGGCTTGACATGACCCAGCAATGTGCTGTTGCACCTCAGAAAGCCAAACATGTCCTGGGCCACATCCAAAGTGGGAGGGGATTCTTCCCCTCTGGTCTTCTCTGGTGAGACCCCACCTGCAGTGCTGCATCTAGCTCTGGGGTCCCCAGCACAGGAAGGACATGGACCTGTTGGAGCTAGTCCAGAGGAGGCCACTAAGATGATTAGAGGGATGGAAAAATCTCTCCTGTGAGGAAAAGCTGAGATAATTAGGATTGTTCAGCCTGGAAAAGAGAAGGCTTGGGGGTGACCTAATTGTAGCCTTCTAGTACCTGAAGGAAGCCTTCAAGAAAGAGGGAGAGAGACTTTTTACAAGGGCATGTAATGAAAGCACAAAGTGAAATGGTTTCAAACTGAAAGACAATAGGTTTATATTAGAAGGCAAAAATTCTTTACTGTGAGGATGGTGAGGCACTGGAACAGGTTGCCAAGGTAAGTTGTGGATGTTCCATCCCTAGGAGTATTCAAGGCCAGGTTGGATAGACTTTGGGCAACTTGGTCTAGTGGAAGGTGTCCCTGTCCACAGCAAGGGGATTGGAAAAAGGTGATCTTTATGATCCCTTCAAATCCAAGCCATTCTATGATTCTTACTTTAGTAATTTTACTTACTGATGGAAAGGGAGGCGATGTGTAGTGGTGAATTTAGATGTGTGCTCTTGTATGTACAGCGACTATGAAGAAAACTGTGCTAGAAGGCATGGCTTCTTAGTTTTTTGACTAATCTATATGCAAGTTTATATTTTCTTTACCTGTCTGTGTTATGTATTCATGCTTGGGTGTTTTAGAAAAGACCTGCAATTGTACATAGGTGTTTTTGTAGCGAATAATCAGTTTGAAGGTAACTAATTTTTTTTGTGAGAGACTTTTTCTCACCTAGACTCAGTTGTAATTCAGTAGATTATTCAGGTGCTGTTCTTAATCCAAATAATATTTATTGCTCCATTCTGCAGTACTTGGTAAATTCTCATTTCAGTGGTGTTTATATTATAACAAGACAAGTCTTGACCTGCAGGTTTGTGCTTATTGAAGCATCTGGAATTCAAATCACATGTATAAACGAAATGGCAAAGAGCACAGTAAGTTCAAATTCTGACCTCTTTCTGGTAGGTTACGATGACTGTGCAGAGGCGGAAGTAAACATATAAATAAAAACAATTTCCTAACTGCTTCTTATTTTCAGTAGGTCAAGATATAAAATATATCCAACATTACTAATTTGTAGAACTATATCTTTTGTTTTCTAAAGAAGTAAATGAACATCTGTACTCCAAATTTCTCTGCACATTAATCCATTATAATATGAGAAACTTGACAGAATGTTTGCCCAATGTAAATGCATGTGTGTTGTATGTATGTGATGAAAAAAGCAACAGAATTATGAAATAAAGATTAAAAAAATAAAATCGGTTCTAGAGATGCACTATATTTAACATGCCTAGGAAAAAAAGTGAATAAATACTTAAATTAGATCAGATATATTTTGGGATTTCAGTTTCATGCAGCAGAATGCTGTAACAATTAAGGTCACTACTTAATGTTAACACAAGCTTATCCCTCCTTCTTTTCTGTGCGAAACCAAACATTTATAGGTTTAGAGAAACAAATCCAGTGACTATCCACAAGATTGTACATCTAGACTGGATTTCTACTACCTAAGTTACCGTTTCCTACCAATCAAAACACTGACAGTGTTAATTCCTTGTATCCTTTTTACAGTGAATTGCACTGGTCAACATTGTACCTATTGTAAGAGAGAACATTGTTTGAGGGAGAAACATATGTAAGAAAGCCTGAATCAAAACTTTTGTTTACTGAAGAGGTGCCCATCCATTTGTAGGTACATGGACTTCAGATTTATTACATATTTCTCCAGATCATTCCTGTAAATATCTGTTAGCCAGAGAACCAGCAGAAGAGACATTGTTGGTAGCAACAGCCCTCTGGAAGAGGTGAGCAGCTGTTTCAAGCTGCAATTTGAGTATTCTGATATGAGCTGACTAAGTTGATCAACTGGAACAACTTGCTACCAGTAGCATTCCTAACACTATTAACCTGAGTACAGGCATGTTCCTAATGAATGCAAGAAAAGTTGCTTCTGTCAAAAATAGAGCAGTACATGCTGATCTTTCTCCACTGCCAAAAAGAGATCACTACACATGCTTTCTTGTAGTGATATACTAACACTTCACAATCTTGCACAAGATATAATACTGAAGAGGTCAACTGGTATAGACTTCTTGCTTTTCTGGAGAATTCTTAGAAAAAAAACAGCCAAAAAATAAACCAAAAAGAACTTCCCAAAAAACCCCAAACCAAAAAAATACATACCAAATTTTTCCCTGAAAAACCCTGTCATTTTGCCAGATTTTAGCCTTGCTGACATTTTTCTTGCTGACTAAAATGCCTGAATTTCATTTTTGCTTGTTGGAGGACCTTTTTGCCTTTTGCAGTTATAATAGCAGAAGTAGCTCAGGGAGCAGATGCTCTGACTGTGTAGACTTTAATGGTGCCCTAGACAACTTACAGTTCAAATGTCTAAGATCCTGTCCATGAATGTGATGACTTAAATGCTTCCTAGCATGCTCAGTTTCATAACCTGGCAAAACAAAACCTCAATAAGCATTTTTCTGTCTCTAATTTTTGACAGAAGATGTTTTTTCTTCAGTCTTTCTCAATTTCTTAATTTGGATAATTGTATTAAGGATCAATTTGGTAATTTTATAGTTGTGATTGGTCCTTTTGATACATTTAATTTAGGAGCTTTTCTTAGTAAACTTGAAACTACATAAGTAATCTTTTTTAACATTGTTTTTCACATGATGAATTTGGTGTTTGGCTCGTATTGAAAATTATAATTTTTAGGAGAGTAAAAGCCTTTTGCTAATTCATACCTTCTGGTTCACTCAACATTTTAAACAATAGCACAATTTTTGATAATGACTGTTGGTCAGTCTAGTATGTTCCATTTCAGTTTTGAAATAAGAAATTATGAAACTAATTGTCAAGGCAATTATGTTGGAAAGAATTTAGCTGGCGGTAATTATAGCACGAGATCGGCTATTCAGGCAATTATTAACTAACCACATCAACTTTTGGGAAAATGATATATTTTTTTTCATAATCCGGAATTGAATTTTCTTTACTCTGTGTATGCGCTGTTTATGATGTACATTATTGTTCATTAATCTTCATGCAGAGAATCAATTATTGTATCATGCTCGAGCACTGTTTCTTCCTGCAATACCTGTTTCATTTCTTTCAGTCTCTGATATTAATGTACTTCCAACCCTTCATTTGCATAGGAGGTTATTTGTTGGTAGCAAAAAAAAAAAGGAGATTTTGCTCTGGCATGAAAAGACATGTGATGGCAAAAGCTTGTAAGTGCTAGATAGAACTGGCTTGTTTGTTTGTTTTCATTCCAACGTTTAAGCAACATAAGTGGGGTGTGTTATAGCAATGTTGATACATAGCTTTGAAGTTGTGTGTTGATGACTTCAGCCTCCTAGTTTTAGGTGCTCTCAAGAAGGAAGTTGTAAACATTTTTCCAGCAAAGAATCTGCCTTGGTTTTAGCATGTGTTCTCCCCTTGACACTCTGTGAAATACCAGTTGAGATGTATCCATCTGGTTTTTTTGAAAATAAAACCTAAATAAAACTGATTATATTTATGATTTAATGAGTCTCTGAAAATAAGCTACACGGTCATATGAAATTGGAATGTTCACACTGTTTAAAAAAATCAAGACATTTATTTATAAACACTTACTTTCAATTTTAAAAGATAAGTTAAGTCAGTAGAAATCAGACAGTGAGATATGACTTATCTGATCAGCCCAGACAGTGACCCCTAAATTCTCCAAACCTGACTAGACAGAAAAGCATGCACTGTAGTTAATCAAGCAGTCTATTACATTCACCTACCCTACATATGATTTCTTAGAAATTTAAACTCTTTCAGAAAGAAGATGTGATTTGGAAAAACTTGCTTTTGAAAAAGAAACTGTCTGCAATTAATATTTTGACTGCACTAATTGAAGTTTGACAGGACACCTGATATATATGTAATTCTGTTCCAAGCCCACTGAAAGATGGAATACTGAACACATAGGTTTGTGATATGTGTCATCACTTGTAAAATCCCTTTCCCTGGCAGATTTGTCTTGTGCTAGCTGAAGAATTTTTGTTAGCAAAAAAACCATTAACTATTATGCAGTTCTTGCCTGAGGTATGGAACAAGACTTTGCTGTGAAGTGGTAACTCAGTTAAAAAGTCTATATTGTATAGAACAGCAGTTTTGTCTGTCTAGAGATGTGGAAAATATTGATGCCAGAGATGAAAAATACAATACATGAAGATGAGGCAAATCAGTTTATTATCAGAATTTATAATTCCTCTTTTGAGCAAAGGAACATTACTCACTTCAAAATATCTACATTTTTTTAACTTAGTAAATGATTGTTTTAGATGGGCATGCTGTAATGATGTGACTACATGCTATCTGGAGTAGAAAATGGAAGTCTGGAAGTATTGGTAAAAGGGGAATTTGATATAGGGAGATCACTGATCTATCATGGTTGATTAAGTAAATTAATTAAATTTATTGAGATAAATACAGTTCTGCTGATATGTTTAAGTAAATGGTTCTTTCTTGGTGACTGTGTGAAATCTGGCAGAAATTAACAATTGATTTCTATCTAACAGTTTCCTTTAGACCAGCCTTCAGAAAGAAATGTTATTTCTCTGTGATTTAGACTACATATATGTGCTGACTTTCATTTCAAATTGTGCTGTTAATATCTGTGAAAACTTAAAGCTACCATGAAGCACTATATATCATTTGCTTAAAATTCAAATCTGTGAGCCATGCATGAGTTTGATTGATTTTTGAGAATAGAAGTCATCTGTCTAGCAGAAAGGATGATATTAATTTTATCGTTCACTCACTATGCAGGAATGTAGAGAATTTCACATATGCAAATCTACCAGTTCACAGAAAGCAAAAATAAAATGTTTTATATATTAAAAAGATCCTTCATGGGAATTGTCTGTCCTTTGTTGAGGTTGATATTGTTTGAGGGGACTGTGGAATGGAAACAAGCTGACAGACATGCTTTTCACTGTTTGGCACAGCTGATCCAGAAGGTCCCAGAAGCCACAGTCCAGGAAGGTTTCCTTGCAATTTGACCAAATTTCTTCTTTGCAATCTACCAGACTACTTTTGGCTTCTAGGGCCTTTACCAAGTGATATTTCTGAGAACGAGGATATGCCACATGGTAAATATTTAGGTTTATTTGTAATTAAAGATTTTGAAATTTGAAAATCCTATTTTGACCTGTTTATCCTGTTCTAATTTCAGTTCATTTCTAAATATTAAAATTCTTAAATAAAATGTGATAGGGATGTAGTACTCACTTCTGCTTTGAACTAGCTTGCTTATGTCAAGGATTATAACATTTTCTCCAAGAAAAACACATGTATCTATCATAGCTAATGTGCTGCAGGAGGTAAAGTTCTTTGGAATAGAATAGAATAGAATAGAATAGAATAGAATAGAATAGAATAGAATAGAATAGAATAGAATAGAATAGGAGGGTAACATGATATTTCACACATGCAGCTTGTGGCAAAGATTACACAGGATGAAAATGCTTTCTTGACATAGAAAGAAAGCTGCAGACTATCTGCTTTCACTGGAATATTGTCTTTCACTAAGTAACCTTCGTAAACTAATATCTCTTCCTTTTATAAAAAGAGCTGAAAATCTTTCACATGACTAATTTGAAAAAATCATAGAAGCTTAATTGCAGGTCATACAAATAGTGATTTTAATTGTTTTTTATTTTACTTTTGATTCTCTTTGGGTGCTTACCAGGGAAGCTGGACACTGGAGCTGGCAAACTGAGGAATTTTTTTCTCCCCTAAAGAACTTGTACTTTAAAATGCAACAAGCCATGGCAAGCAAGGGGTCATAAATGGAAACAAGAAGACAGGAGCATGTTGACAATATCACATGGTTATTTACTCAAGTAGAGCCATATCTGAGTTGGTTTTATTTTACTTGGGTAGTTTGAGGCTTTTGAGGAGTTAGAAAGCATGAACTTTATATGAACTATGGTTTTCTGGGTGCCTAATGGCTGAGCTGCGAGGCTCTCAAGCTGCATGTAATTGAAAAGACAACATATATTGGTGTGTCAGGAAACATCACTTACATCTTTTTAGGCTGCATTTAGGTCTTACGGAAACTTAACAACAGACACTCCCTCAGGTCTAGAATAGCCACTATGAATGGACTCCTACAAACAAGTGAACAAATACTGACTTTTTAAAAAATTATCCTCTAAAAAACAAATTTTGGTAAAGTCAGTGGAAAAGTACAACATTAAGGGATTTATTATGGTTAGCACAGCATGTTTTCAATAACATCTAGTCCTTGACTTTGTGTTCAGTACTTGAGGCAGGGGAAGAGAAGTGGGGAAAATGAATCTCCTCTTCTTTAACCATGCTTTAATTACCACAGCTACATGAATGGGGAAGGACAACATGCTTGAATTTCTAAGAATGTGAATTCTGACCTGCAAAACATTTCCTAACAGATAGTGCTTAATAGGACTCACAAAACTGCAGAGCTGTTCTTCTAAGGTCCAAAAGGTGGAAGAGTAACTTCTGCCTCCTTGTTCTCTTAAATAGGGTAGATCTTTAACTCTTTGTGGGTTTTAGAATTAAACAGATGTGTAGTAGGTTCTTTAGTAGATTTCACAAAGGTTTAAGACAGTACAGGCCTAGGAGTGGTCTGAAAATTGCAGGGTTGCCAGGTTGTTAAAGGGTCTAACTCTCTTTTGCTAAGGTTGATGAATTTGGGATGCTAAGACTGTTTCTCAAGGCTGTCTTAAACATTTTTACAGTCAGAAGATAAGTGATATTGAGGCAGTTTTCTTACTGCCAGTTCCTCAGTAAAGTACTTTTAAAAAAAAATTACAGTCTTCCTCAGCAACAGAACAAAGGGCTGAACACTATTTTTCTTGGGGAGATACAGCTCAGTTTCTCACAAGAACAAAATTGAATTTACCTTAATCTAGTTAGCTGATTTTTCTGGACATATTTCTATAGTGTAAGACAGGGTCTTAAACATGATAGTGTTGATTGGTTTGTGCAAAAGGAAGTTTGCAATTAAATGCTTTGTCCTTTCATCTTTTACAAAGGATCTTCCAGAAAATGGCAAAATATTGGTGATTGCTCTTTTACGGACAGTCATTAAAAAAAAAAAAAAGCTATCCAAGAATGATTCAGGAGAATAATTTGAATTAAAGAGGTGTTGCAACTTCATGGATGAAAATCCTCTAACAATTAATTGAAGCTTAACTTCCTACTGAGGCAGTATGCACTGTCCTGGTACCTCGATGATACTTGTAGAGAGCCATCTGGAGCTCATTAACAGGAATTAGAAATATAGTGAAGAAGGAACACTAAAGAAATATCTGCCACTAAACCACTTGTGAGCAGCAGATGATACCATAAAAATATTACTTCTCTGCCTTACCTGGCACTTTCATTTCTGGAAGGAGCAACAACCAAAAAGAGGTGACTGTAAAAAGGATATATATCTGATGAATGTTTTCAGAATTACATCAGTAGCTTACCTGAAAGTGACTTCTTTCTGAATGACATGTACTCTCTAACTTTTTCAAATAAAGCACTAAAGCCCTAAATCTTCAGTTCTTCTCTCCCCCCATTTTTTTTGCACAACTCACATGCTCTTTACTGGCCTCTGTATTTTCATTACTTATTCGTTTTGCCAAACTATGGTATGTGCAATAGGGAATTTGTGCAACATTTGCACACTCTGAGAAATCCCACAGCTGAATAGTGGGGAATATTTTTTTTTATCCTAGTGGAAAAGAGTGGCTTAGAAATAGCTTCATCAACTATACCCATTTCATGCACAACTGCAGGAGCTGGTTGTCAGCAGGGAACAAAATCAGACCTTACCAATTTTTAGTTTCCTTATCTCATAAGAATCACAGCAAGCCAGATCTCATGGTGTTACTTGAGGTCTATATGGAAACAACAAGCAAATGGTTGCCATAAAGCACAAATAATAAGAAAAAGAGAACGCCTTGCAAGTAAGCAGTAACTAAATCTGCAAACCTATTTAGCTGCATAAATAACCATCTGCTTTATAAGTAATTTTTGTTCATTTTGATTGTCAATAATAAATGAGTGATACACCACACATGACAGTTTTGTCTTAATACCCTATACTACTAAAATAATTTTTTGCTTATTAAATTTTGAGAAAGTAACACTGGAATTCAGAATGTTTTCAAAAAAGCAGAAGAGATCTCAAGAGACTCTCTAAGAGCCTGAAAGAGCAACATTTCCAGGTAAAATAAACTCAGAATTTTTATTAAACATGTGAAGTGCCAGATGCTTTTCTAAAGCTGTAGAAATAGGATCCACATTGTGGTTTTCCAGAATGTCTAGGATTATCTGGTGATTTATTTTATTTTCAGTTTTGCAATGAAACTTAACACCAATAGACTTTATTGTAATACTGGGATGTTATTATTGTTACAGAGGGTGCAATTACCTTAAATTTAGGAAGTTTTGAAGGTAAATGGGAAACAAGATCCAACTTTAGTATAAGTTTATTAAGTGTAGATCATGCCAACATAAATGGTAGGGGGAGTAGGAAATAAAGCAAGTACTCTAATCAACTGCTGTGAGTAACTCTTCATGAGATGACATAAAAATGGAAAAGAAATAATAGAAAAGGTCACCAAAACTTTTTTTGAAGGAAGAAGTTCGTTAGTTAGAAATCTGCTGGCAAATTTTAAATGATCCCTCCTGGTATTCACTTTGTTATTTACTTTGTATGTTACGAGATTTGTTAGCGTATAATGTGTCTCAGGTGAACTCCAGGACTGTAACAGAACTTCAGTGGTGCTTAGTGGTACAAAAGACACAGACATGAATGCAAAGCCTAATTCTGCAATTTCTGCTGTTTGGAATTTACACCCTGAAGTTAAAGAAGACAAACCTGAGTGTGAAGGGTGATCCCAAAACAAAAATGTGATGCAGCCAGTAAAACAATTAAAGTATCAGAGAGGGTAGAGGTGCTGTTGCCAATATTTCATTGAAGTCATGAAACCTTCTTGTCTGCAGTGTGGCCATCTGAGCTGTAATAAGAGCAAAGATGGCTGTGAGCAGAAATTGAAAGATTGAAAGGGCTCATCTCATAACAAAAAGTGTGGCATGGTCAGCTCAAACTGGTGCTTTAATGTCTTTATGGGACAATAAGTCTTCTGTAGGAAAGGAATCTTCAGAAAATTGGAATCAACTAGAAGGGAAGAGGGAGCAGCAGGAAGAGTTATTGGTGATCAATGCAATACTTTGTGAAAACAGCATATTATGATTTCTGACCATATTTGGAACTTTTGTTGTAGTGTCAAGCATTAAAAAAGCAGTTTACAGTGTGTTGTATATATCTGGGGAATTAAAGGAACTTAGTGGCAAGGGAGAGCTTTGAAATATTTATTGATAATCAAGTAATCCATTGTTTGACTATAAAACACATAATACAAATATTTAATCCATTTGTGATTTGAAAGGAAAATGTTCATACTTTTTCCCCCTTATCTATCAAGATAGATAAGTAGCCAAAAATTTTAGTAGCTGAGGTAAAAGAACACCTAGACATATTAATTATACAGAAAATTAATAGCTCTCTAAAATGTTTTTCTTTTTAATATAGTTATTTTATTTACTTAATCAAGCCATGAAATAAGGAAAGAAAGTTATTGATGTACCCCAAACAGGCCCAGCCACAATCAGCTTTTAGTAATCTTTGAGAAGTAAAGGATGTTTTAAAAATTTCTTAGAATAAAATGCAAAATTATGGCACTGAAACAATGAGTTAGTTCTCCAGTCTTTTAAGCACATGATTATAGTTGAAAATCTTACTAATTTCCCAGATAAATATTGCAGGACACTTAATAAATTAATTGGCAAAAATGTAGCTTAGAATCTTATTCTTGAGTTAAAATTGTCAATATGTGATTTATTTAGATGCTAGGAAATAACTAATCTGTATGTGTTGTGGGATTTTTTTTTTTTCCCTATTAATTCTAATGTTAATGAAGACTTTGAGTGATGGGTGGGAGAGAGCCTTTTTTGCTGTTTGTATAAACTGTAGTATTTTCTGACATTTGCAGCGGCTGCATACTGGTAAACTGTCTGAGAAAGATGGCTTTTAATCTTGTCATTTCCAAAGTTCATACTCAAGTTTATGTGGTCAGTGTCTCAGAGTCGGGGGAGTAACATCTGAGTTCTAACTGCATACTGTGTGAATTATCCATGATGGGTACTGTAGCTGCTCCTGGAATATGCTTTAACTTGTGTATAATGAACAATAGGCATAATATAGAAGAATAGACTTCCCTGATTTTGGGAAAAAAATGCTGGATAGAGTGAGTAAAAATAATACAGGAAAAAAAGATAATCAATGTCCTTTTCTATAATGTTCCTCAAAATAACCCCAACCAACCATCTAACAAACTCCCACCTCAAAAAAACAAAACAAAACAAAACAAAACAAAACAAAACAGAAAAAACCCAAAAAAACCCCAAAGAAAACAAAAAAACCCCAAAAAAACTCAAACAGATAAAATTGTGAATTTCACTTTTTTATTGACTATATTTCACAATTCATCTAGTAATTAGCTTTTTTGATTGTAAACTTGAGTTTAGCTGAAGGCTTTTCAAACAGCTTTTTCACAGAAAAGTTTTCACTCTCAAACGCAAAAATAATTTTAGGAAAAAAAATGTCACATCCAGCTAAACAGACAATAAGCATGAATGGTTATGCTACTACACCCTGAGGTATAAACTTTAAATGAAAGAAGAGCTATTGTAGCAGTAGCATCAAGGTAGAAGACAGTTATATTTCTTCTTCATTATGAATTGATATAATATCATACTCTTTTCTTCTCAGTTTTGGCTAGAACATGTTTCTTTTGAAAATTTGCCTTAATATGGGAAATTGAGCCTCAGATATAATAATTAATCTTCATAGAAGATAATTTCCATTTCAGAAAGCAAATGTTAACTCTAAAGCAAGATCCAGTTAAAGCTTTAATAAGTGGATTCATAGTGATACCCAAAGAGCTCATTACTGGTCAGCAGACTAACAAAGTTGAAGAAGACTTTTGAAACTGCTCAACTGACTTAATACTCTCTTATAAAGTTATATTACTTCAAGACTAATATCTTCATTGTCATTGTTCTTTTTTATTCTAGTCTCATTTGACTATGAGAACACTTTGCTATTTAAACTACAATTATTGTTCCATTCTTGAAATGCTGGAAAATTAGCCTAAACTCTGAGTGGTTTGTGTGTTTCAGCTCCAATTTCTAAAGTATGGTGCTACAATTTGCTTAGGATGGTCAGAATTAATTATAATATGAAATCTAACTTTTACTGAGGTTTCTAAATACCTCTGCAGTAAAAATAAAATCTAGACTAGCATGTTACTTGGTGCATCTCCCTATTGAGGAGAATAAGAATTTTTGTCTGTTAAACCACAAAATGTAGGAATTAATAAAATATGTATTTTTATGACTGAGCAATATTGATGTGTCTTGTAACCAGTGTTGTTTTAATATAGGAGAACATGAAAAATGTACTCTTTTTCTCTGAAAAGTGCTCCAAGTTCACAAAGAGATGAACTTGCTGGTTCATTCGTTGTTGAAACAAAAATTCTGTCTGAGAGACTGTCTAAACTAATATATCCACTGAAGACTTGCTATATTAACAATACTTCCCATGGCTATGCTAGCACAGCAGAAAATAAGACAGTGGCATTGTCTTCAGTGCCTGTCACACTTTGAGAAACTTTGAACTAATTTACTTCAAAACAAAAAAATGAATCTAAAAATCTATTAATTTTAAAACAATAGAACACCATGGGTTGTTTTTGTCCATATAGGACTAAGAAGTATAATACAAGTGTTCTGGTTCTGGACAGTACAGGGTTAATTTTGCAGTAGCCAGGATGGGCATGACTAGGACCCAGTGATTATTCTATACCACCTCATGTCATTTTTTGGGGATGGAGGAAGGAGTCCCTTCCTGGTCACAGAATATGGCAGCAGGGTCGGGTGTGGTCAGGGGTCTCCCTGAGGTGAGTTCTATTGAGGGAATCATTACCCTCTTGTGCACTCTGTTGTTAATATTGTTGCTGTTACTGTTTATTTTCCTATCTCATTGCTGTTTTCAGTAGATTGTTCTCGTCTCGACCTCTGATCTTTGCCTTTTGTTCCTCCAATTCTCCTCTCTAGCCCTCTGCAGGGGAAAAGGAATGGGGAGGGAGAAGTGAGTGTGTGTGCAGTGCATGGTTTGGGAGTGTTTCGGTGCAAACCCTAAATTGGTGAATACCATTCCTAAACCACAGCAACAAGTTACATATACATTTGGATACGTTTTTTAGTGAGGTTGGTGTCTGTTGTGAGTGAGTGTCTGTTGGTTTCCAAATGTTTGTTAGGGCTTTTTTCATTTTTGGTTGGTTGGTTGATTGGTTGGTTTGGTTTGGGTTTTCTCTTTGTAGTTTTTTGTTTGTTTGTTTGGTTGGTTGGTTTGGTTTGGGGTTTTTGGTTGTTATTGGGTTTTTTGGTTTGGTTTTGGGAGTTATTTATTTTTTGTTTGAGGAGGTGGTGTTAGGATTTTTTTGTGTTTTTAGCTAGAAGAAAGGATGATGTGACTTGATTTTGATGAAGTTTGCTATCCATGGTGTATTCTTATGACATTTAAATTAGGCTCAGACAAATTCTCAAAGCTTTCACCTAGGTTAAACCTCCTTCAGTTGTGCTATAACAAACTTCAGCAGAGGAGAAGGACAGACTCCCTATAGAACTTTCAGTCCAATTTCTAGTGTGTACTGATTGCCAGATGAAGGGAATGGGCAAAGAGAATGGCAAGATTGCTTTATTTCTTCAGAAAGGCCTGCCATATAGATATTAAGAGAATTGCAGGTTCTGAAATCTTACTGGGAGAAGAAATGTCTTTAAGATCTAGAAATCTCAGCTCACACTGACATTAAATTTTGGACAATCATGTTTTACAGAATGACAGAAAGTCAATTAGAGATCATTGACTCCAACATTTAAGTTGTTCAATAAAATTAAGAATACAGTAAAAAGAAAGACATGACATTTTTCATGTAGTGTCCGCAATTACTGTGTTGTTTTGTTTTTTTTTTTCTTGCAGTAGAATAAATCCTAAAATATTTCACCCCAACTCTTGCTAATCAACAGAGATTTTGTAGTTATCAGGCAGCTGCTCTGTGAACTTCTTAGCAAAGAATTGCTTAAACTGCAGTCTTCTCTAAAAGAAAGATCTACTGGTTTTTATGAAAGTTATACAATGAGACCAAGAAATTCAGTGGTCTAGGAGGCGTCAGTCTCAACGAGTAGTTTTTCTTTCCTTGAGTTGTAGCACACTGCAGCTGCTCAGAACTTGTTACAGAGGTTTCAGAGGAAATCACACAACTGAAGGCAGATTGCCTGCTGCACTAAATTTCAGATTTATTTGGAATGCAAGTTCCTTACTGAGCATTATGAAGATAAAAATTCTAAGCTCCTCGTCCTGATCATTCAGGGGAAAATTTTGACTATCATTTATCAAAATTTAAATGCTTAATGTATGTAGACCACTTGATTGCTATAACTATTCTGTTGTATTTCATGGTATCCTTCCTGCTTTTTCACCTTCACTTTATACTTAAACTGCATTTTTATTTAATTCATTTGCATTGCAGTACTGCTCCGTGTGAAATGGAGGGAAGGGAAACTACCTATAGTGATGGGTAAAAGCACTTATGTTGCTATAAAATGTAGGGAGAAAAGAAGCCTATCCTGCAAAGAATCATGTGTTAGGTTTCAGAACAATCAATCTTTCTTTCCAAGGTTTGGGACATAGTTTGCTTGTTGTTTGACCTTCAATGCTGTCAGAATGAGAATATGACGCTGTTTAAATCAAAAGTAACCATGGATTCAATAGTCCTTAGTAATGCTAACACCAAAAGTTTCAGTCAAATCAAAAGTTTAAGGTCATATTATTTGACTTGGAAGGTTTTTTTGCAGCATCTGTCTACTCTCTATAGCAGAGGTGTTCTTCTGTGTCATGGCAAACTAGTACAATACTAAAGTCAAAATTCATGCTGTGATTTCATTTCCCTGTGTAGAGACTGAACACAGAGAATGGTTTACAACATATTTATTTCCAATATCTTGCTGTTCAACTGCATTAAAGTGAATGGAGATTCACCAGCTATGCTGAGTGATCTTCATGTGTGTTTAGTTTTAGAAAACACTTTCTGTCCTATTTTCACCATTTCTTTAGAGAGTGGTGGATCACTAAATGATTATAGTACTCCTGAGTCAATAATTGCATAGAATTCTGAATATTTATTTGGCACTTTTAACTCTAGCTCCACCTAGTTCTAATAATATATTTGTCATCTATATAATATAACTAAAAATACAAGAATAAGTGTAGCCTCCAAAAGTACACCTAATAACAGAATAATGATGCCAACAGTATGTGTTTGAAATTACTTTAGTATTTGTACATTATTTTGCATTACATAGTATCAAGTAGAAAAAGACTACTTTTGACTTTTATGCCAAAAATTTCAGGAGCAATTAAAGAGTTTAGCAAAGCAACTATTTTTTTCCCCTAAACTTCTAAAGGATTATGATTTAGATAAATCTCCTATGAGACGGATTTCTAAAGAAAATGATATTCAGTAGACAATACTGGAATAATATGAATGTTTGTCTAATGCTGCATTATAACATCAAAAGGCATAAGACTTTAAATGGTGACCCTGTTCTAGTACCTTTAAGGACCTCCCAGTTTTACATTCACAATGTGCAGGTTTTCTTTAAGAAATTCAGTGTTTCTTGACTACAAACAAGTGATGTTTTCCCTGAAAGTAAATGAATTTTTATATTAACAATGATAAATCAAGAGCGGTAGTGAAAGTTTCAATTTCCTGGCCTTTATACTATTTTTTGGAATGCATTGCAAGTCCTGCTGTGAAACCTAATCTCTCAGATTGAAATTTAGGTGAAGTAGAATCTGTGTGAGAAAGAGATGTCTCCAAATGGCTTTGGTGGTCTTGACAAATACCTGTAAGCGTCAAGCAAGTCTTCTGTTTTGCTTTTGCTTTTCACATGAACTAGGACTGTGTATTACTGTTGTTTAACGTATCTTGTTCTCTTTTGTTTTCAGTAGCAATGACAAGCTAAATGTCAGTTAATTCAATTGTCAGGGAATTAATGGAGAATTTTACTTCTTAGTAGCCTGCATAATGTATTTTCTGTTAGCTTGTAGATGGGGACAGGAGGTGTTTTTTGAAAAGGAAAAATGTTCGCACAATCTATTCCTGCTCTAGGTACAATCCGTTGTGTCATAGAGCTGGCTTTTATTGTGGTTCTGTTGAAAGCAGATAGTGTTGATGTTTGCTGACATAGGCCTTCAGTGAGATAAGATATCTGTACCATGTACAACCTTCATGCTGTAATAGCTTTTAAAAGAAAATGCATAATACTCTTTAAATGGTTTTGTTAGTAAGACTGCCAACAAAATTTACACATCCGAAGTATTCAAAACAATAAAAACCCCCTAATTCCTCCCCCCAGTGTTTTAGCAATTATTTTAAAACCTCATGAGGCCAACAGCTGTTGGAGAAGGGAAACACAAAATATTTTAAAACAAGATTGAGGGTTTTTGTTGTGAAGAATTTTCAAGTGCTATGTCTGGAAAATAATTTTTGCATTTCTTCCTGCTTTTGTTGCTCTGTTAATGAAAGTATTTTCTGCTCACATATTGAGACTAAATCCTTCTTGGGTACTGTTTTCCCGTTTCACTTTTTCATAGAGTGATTCATGTAGTCAAATGTGAAAGACTGGCTATGACTTAAAGTCATATATTTTACAATGCGAGCCTGCAACTTTTGAGTAATATTTTTATTATTGGTTATGGATACCACCAAACATAACTGTTCTGACTAGAAAATTTGTATAATGACCAACTGCCTTAGTTGCAATTTTACCACGAATAGAAAAGCTGAGTTCAATAAACTGCTTCAAATAAATTTTTTCAGGCTATTGGACTAGCATATTTATTTCCTGTTTCACAGCGTGTATTCAATTGTATCTCTTTGATTTTTCTGCTTTCCGATTTTAAGATTTTGGGGCAGTTTGATATTCGAATGTGATGAAATTAATGATAATTACGGGATATTTCATGGAAAACCTTTCAATGTTTTGAAAAATAGTCATGTTGACAATAAAGGCATAATTTTATTATTAATGACTGTAGTTTTTCTAGTGATAATATTTATAATAATCAGTAATTCATAAACCATTGTGAAAATATGAATTTTTTATTGGCTAAAGAAAAGGACAAACAAGAATCTGTTTAGCATTTTAAAAAAAGAAAAAAAACCCCAACCACTGAAACTCATTCCAGAGCCAAATAATTATTTTTATATATTTCTCACTTTAAAAGTCAAAGACAGAAACATAATGCAAGGATTTGAAGGCTGAAAATATAGTCCCTTTTCATCAAAATGTCTAGTTGTGCCTGATCTGGTTGGTGAAGACTTGCTATTTGCTTACTTAAAATTCTGTTAATCTTACTACATGGACATCTGCTGACTTGCTATCTGTGGATTTTGGTTTCTACCCCAGATCAGTGTTTTGTTCAAAATAAAACCTTTTTCAAGGACACACTGAAATAAATTGCTTAATAGCTATCTCTCATTTAGAAAATTGAAAATTAAAAATGTTTTGAAGAAACAAGAGCTAGCCAAGAGGCCTCAGACTCGTCTTAAGTCCTGCCCTTGTGACCTCTCTCCACCTTGTCTGTCCTCCCCTGGACACATTGCAATAGTTTGATGTCGTTCTTGTATTGATGGTCCCAAAACTGCAGGCATCCCACACAGATTTGCATGCTTTACAAGGATATAATTTAAAAAAAAAATAGATTGAGAAATCACCAGTGCATGTCTCAGAAATGGGAAATAGGTCATTCAGGAAGGAAAAGTGATATTTGGTCAGAAACACAGTGGAAAAGAAAAAATCTTTTTTAGCTGGGGTGGGCTGAGGACTATCCTTTGGAGGAGTACTTCAAGTGAGATTAAAGTCGAGGTAGAAGCAAATCTTGTGGGTGTGATATGCTTTTTTCAATAGGAATAGTATTAATGAATAATGCAAGAATCTGAAAGGTCTAAATTTGGGTCAAAAAAGGTGTTTCAAGGACAAGAATATAATTAAGTTAATGACTGGAAGGAAAGACATTTGTAGCTGACAGTGTTGCAGTAATCAAGTCCTCTGGGAAAATATTATAATTGATAAAAAATATTGAAAATTGATTCATAAAATAGTGATGCAGAGAAGCAAAATATAAAACTTTTAAAGTAGAAGATTGCTAATTAGGTGAACAAGTTAAACTCATAAACAGATCATGTAATAGGTTAATTACAGGAAATTAAAAGTGCTGACAATTAATAATGGAGTTATAAATGCAGAGGAAGGGTTAAGTGACAAATTCCAGTAAGACATTATGTAATGCTTGACTTAATTGTTATAGGCTCAGGATGTGGCATGGCTTGCAGAATGACCAATTGATACCATTAGAAAAATGAGCAAGTTCTTCATGTAAATGCAATGGTGTAATAGTTAAACATGAGAAATTATTCCAAATCTTTATATGAGTTGAGACTGGCTTTTAAGATCTGAAGTGTTGAATGCACAAAATTTTGTCCGTCATTTTACTGATAATATCACTTCACTTAGTATAATTTTAATTTTCCCTATATGTCTTACCTTATTCAGTAGGAATGTGAATATGTTTTGGAATGCCAGAAGTGTATCTTTTGGCTTTATAACTAATAATTTCTTCTTTATTCAAATAGTCTTGAAATTATGTGGAAAACATCCTTCCTGTAAATGACTTGACTGCACTTGCAGCTGATTATAACATAAATGTCTGCATAAATGTTGACACCTTTCTGCTCTTACTTAACCTTCATTTTCCCTTCTGTTTTTCCTAAGGATGTTCTTCAAGCTGATTAAAATTTGATTGTAGGAAGGTACCTTCTGGAGTAAAAGGGAAATTGTATTTGAAAACTAAAGACAGAGGAAGCTTGCTTACTAGGAAAGCAATGTTAGAATAAAAAATTAATGAATTTTCTAAAACATAAGACACTTCTCGTAAGTCTTGCCCTTGAGACCTTTCTCCGCATTATCAGTTTTCCCCTGGACACACTCTAACAGTTTGATGTCCTTCTCATATTGATGTACCAAAAACTGTAGATGTACCACAAAACTGCATGGTTTTGTGTTTGGAAGTGGATTTAAGATATAGCTGCATTTCCTTGGATCACAAGCAGACCTTACTGAATGCTGAAGGTGCATCCTAGTCTTCCATCCCTGTCCTAACTCCAGAATTACAGCTGCCCTAAGGGTTTCTTGCATGTTGTTGAAATCAGTCTCTTCATAAAAATGCATTGTACTACATTAATTGTCTTCCACAGCAACTTTGGAAAGAAGAAACCTAGAGACAGAACCTGCCTATCTACTAGGAAATGTGTATTAATTTTCTAAATAGAAGTCTTTCTAGCTTTAAACAGGCTCTCCAGAGGCACTCAATATCCTGATGTTTCCAGTACTTCCCTTATGAGTTCAAAATACTGTATAGTGTAAGTCAAATGGTTTTCAAAATAGTAAGCAGTGACCAGTATGTGAAACCTGCGACTGTCATTAAATTTTTGTGTATAAATTTTTTTTCATGTGGCTGTTCAGTGCACTTCAATTGACTTCAGCCATTCACACCAGAGTTTCACAGAATTATTGACTGTTGAATAATTAAAAATGGTATTGGTCTGAGCATTTAAAACTCTCAAAAAATTCGAATTTGACTTCTCACATTTTGGAGATGAAGCCATAGAAAAGGAAAACTCTCATTCCAGGTTTCTCATATTTCTATATTTCTCTCTTACTAATGTGTTATAATTTCTCTTCCAACCTAAATCAAGGAGCAAGTGTAATCCTAAGACAATCTTCTTCACCTGTTTTGGGAAGAACTACTGATATAGTAATGTAAACTATATGCAAGAATTTAATTTTGCAATTCAGAATGAAATTATTTTATTTGGAATGAATTAGACTGAAGAAAAACAGGTGGACTGTGAGTGGTACTAAATTTTTGTGTAATCAAAACACAGCATTCAGTTTTTGAAGCCCTGTATAATCAGAATCTTTCTAAATCTCTATTACTGTACCTCTCAGGAGGCAGATGCGTCTTTAGGCTACTGTCTAAACAAAAAGCAGCAAGCGTGAAACAAATTAGGCACAGAGGACTGGAGGGAAAGCATGCTTTCCTATCTAGTGGTTCTCAGAAATTCCTGCTGTGATCTTTTCTATAATATCAAACATGTTCAAAGTAGACTACCATTTAAGAATTGTCCATTTTACCTTACAAGAAAAAATGAGGTCTCTCAGGTAATGCAGGAGAGAAGGAAGCAGAGACAATTGTGTTAGTGTGGTACAGCCCCTAAATCATATATCCTGTTGAGCTTCTGCTAAAATCCTTTAACTTTGATTTTCATAGAATCATAGAAGGGTTTGGGTTGGAGGTGACCTTAAAAATCATCTAGTTCTGATCCCTACCATAGGCAGGGACATCTTTCATTAAACCAGATTATTCAGAGCCCCATCCAACGTGATCTGGAACACTCCAAGACATGAGGAGTCCACAACTTCCCTGGGCAACCTGTTCCAGTGCCTCACCACCGCACAGTAAAAATTTTTTTCATAATGTCAAATCTAAACCTACTCTCCTTCAGTTTAAGGCCCTTCTCCCTTGTCCTATCACTACATCTCCTTTTTAAAAGTCTCTCTTTTTCTTTCTTGTAGGCCCCCTGTAGGTACTGGAAGATGCTCTAAGGTCTCCCTGGAGCCTGCTCTTCTCCAGGCTGAACAGCCCCAACTCTCTCAGCCTGTCTTCATCGGAGAGGTGCTCCAGCCTCTGACCAACTCTCCTGGACTTGCTCTAACAAGTATATGTCTTTCTTGTGCTAGATACCCCTGGATGCAGCACGCCAGGTGAGGGCTCATGAGAGTGGAATAGAGAGAGATAATCACCTCCCTCAACCTGGTGGTTACCCTTTTGATGCAGCCCAGGGCATGGTTGGCTTTCTGGGCAGTGAGGGCATAGCCAAGTCATGTTGAGCTTCTCACTCATGACCACTTCCAAGTCTGTCTCCCCAGAGCTAGTCTCAATCTATTCCCCACCCAGCCTGTCTTTGTGTTTTTGGGATTGCCCCAGTCCAGGTGCTGAACATTGCACTTGGCCTTGCTGAACTTCATGAGGTTTGCACAAGCCCATCTCTCAAGTTTGTCAAGGTCCCTCTGGATTTTACAAAACTAATTCAGCATAATAATAGTGGCATACTACTCTAGCATTGAAATCAAAGGGATTTTAACCTCAGTCAAACCAATTAAAAAGTTGCCAAATTTCAGTGGAGTAAATCTAATCTTAAAATGAGAAAACCTACATCAACATGAGTTGGTATATAGATTAGGTAGAAAAAGTGTTAGCACACACCTCATCAGAATGAAAAAAAATTTGTTTTCCCAGTATTGGTGATGGGATGCTTATGCTGGTTGTTTAAAAAACAAAGCAACCAAAGCAACCCAACAAAAACCCAAATCAGCCAATGAACCAACCAAACAACAATAAACCCAAACAAACCACCAAAGCCCCAAAACCCCCAATAACAAAAAAGCACTAACCAAACAAAAAACCCAAACCCACAAATGCAAGCCAAAACAACCCAAAAGGCCACTTGACTCCATGCATGGTACTCCATGCCAACAGCCTTGAATGGTAAATCCTTTCCTTAGCTCTTTGGGGAGAGCTTTTATTTCATTATGGGGCCCACTAACAATCTGCCACTGATCATTAGAGAGTTGAGGCACACAGCAGGATAACAAACTGGATATGCACAAGGACCGAAGTACTCGTGCCTGGCACCGGACACTAGTACTTGCATGGAATCATCTGGTCTACAGGGTTTCTTCAAAACCTTCATCAAAAATTGCTCACTCTCTTATCTGGACAGAAATTATATTCCTGGAAGATGTTTTACTGTTGTTCTTGTGATTTCAGAGTGGGATTTGCTAGGAACAGAAGCATATAGTAGATAAGGTATTTCTGCCATACCAGGAGTTAAAATATACAAAAAGACTTGGAACAGCTTTTTGTATTAGATGAGTGTGAACAAACCCAGGCTCTCCTGAAGACTTATGCATTTCTTTTTGCTTCTTCCACACTGACTTGGAAGGCAACTCAGAAACAGTACCTCTAATCTCTGGTGATTTGTTTCCTCCTGCACAAACCTCTATTTCCTCTACCTTACTTCTTTCTGATAGAATTTCTTTCAGAATTCTGTCCTTTGAAATGCAGAAATCTGTCTGTTGAGAATAAAAAGTCCTATTTTTCTTGCCATAATCAATATGTTTTCCAAAGTTATTTGTTGTTTCTGAAAGTGGATAGGATAAATAATTTAATCTATGTTCACTTTTATACATCTTTCACATCTTATATACAAATGAAGAATCACCCTCTCCCTGGCCACCTGTTATTCATTCTACCCTAGCACCTACTCTTACAGTGCTTGTTATCTGAGTTTACGTTGATTGTTATTTGGACCTCATTTTAAGATGAAATGTGGAAATACCCAGCTTACTATCTTTTACTATTAAATTTTAAAAAGTGATGGATTAACTCCAGTGTGCTAAAATTCTAGTCAGGAACCTGTTTTGGCAAGCAGAGAAGATAAAAATGCATGCTTGTATCAAACTATTCAGGTTATCAGTCCATTTTTTCCCTTCTCCTTTCTTGTAACTATGGGTATGATCATGTTTTTTACTTTCAAGATATTTAGAAAAATTTTTTGCTTAGGAGCCTATATATTTTAAATGACAGCTTATTTTTTGCCAATATAGAATTTATATGTACAATCTCTTCTCTGCTAATGCTATTACTACAACAAGCCTATCTACCTACAAGGCAACCTTCTGAGCCTTATTTTTCCAATGATGAATAAGCAGTCTTTTAAACTATATATTTTATACTCTCTGATCTCCTGATCTGATTGAGAAGATTGAAAGAGATATGCACTGAAGGTCATGTCTCTTTGATAGTGTCAGCTTGGCACTGAAGCCACCCTCACATTAGGACTGGAATTGACATGAAATAGCCCTAAAGCACTTCCAGGTCTGAAATTTTATGGAAAGGGACAGAAATTATAGGTTTCTTTGGTACATGAGAAAGGCACAGAGTTGTTCAGGTTTTCAACTGGGGAGAGATCTAGAAGGGCAACAAAAGTCTACCAGTGTCTAGTAGAGGATTAAACCATCTGGCATGACATGGTGGGGTCCACTACTGCACCAGTATCAAAACAATGGTAATATACCACTTTCAGTATAGAAATAAAATCTGCCCTCAAGGGTGGAATCACAGCTAGTCATGTCTATTCATGTATGGATGGTGTGGCTGGATCCGTTGACAGCCTCACCAGTGTGGCAAATGAGATCAAAGACTAAGAATAACAAAATAGATTTGAAAAGTAAAGGATTTTATTGCAAAGTGTCCCTCTCTAATGATGACTCCCCTGCACAATATTCTGTGTGCTATTGACTTCTTTGAAATCAGTTGAAACATCATGGTAGCAGATACAATTTTTTGTGTCCTATTGTGATGATGAGGTAACAGACTAAAACGAAGTTAATATTCCCCAAATGTGCTAGAGTTACTATTTACTTATAAAAATCAGTGGAATGTAGAGTGCTATATGCATTTTACTATAGAAATAAATGCATATAAAATTTACAGTTCTGTTTTCAAGCTTCTATTGTTTTATTAGCCCTATAAATATTTATAGTAAGTATAGCATCAAAGCAAATTAAAAAATATCTGAGAAAATGTGGAAAAACTTGTGCACATTCACCTTTTAATAAGGTAAATCCTGTAAATCCTCTTAATGATCTGCAGTTAATTCAGGCACCTGTTAATGCAAGAAGTATGCAATAACAGCAGGACCTTGTTATTTTCTTATTGAAAATAGTTCCAGATTTCATAGAAGATGAGATTATCTCACTCTGTCTAATTGTATCTTGAAAACCTCCAGCTATGGAGGCTCTACCATGCCCCTGGGGAGGTTGTTTCTGTGGATGATTATTCTTGCTGTAAAAATTTCTTTCTTATGTCGAGATGAAACCTCTCCTGGTGCAACTTGAACCTGTAATCCCTTGTCTTCTCCATGTGGCTCCTTGCAAAGAGGGGGTCTCTATCCCCTTTGTAGTTGCCCTTTAAATACCCAAATACCATGAAAAGCACCTCCAAACCTTTTCTTCTTCAAGGAGATAAGACCTAACTCTTTCAGTCTTTCCTCACAGGGATTTTCTGTAGCGCATTGTTCATCTTGGTGGCCCTCCTTTGGATGGTCTCTAATTCTTTAAATGTGGGAAACAGAACTGGACATAATATTCCAGGAGCAGCCTGAAAAACACTGGGTAGACTGGGGTGACTACATGTCTGTCTGTTCTAGCAATGCCCCTGAGGTTGCAGCCCAGGATCCAACTTGCCTTTGTTGCTGCAGCAGAACTGTGCTGACTTGTGTTTAATTTTTTGTCTACCAAGACCCCCAGGTGCCTTACAGCAAGGCTTCTCCCCAGCCACATAGACCCCAGCCTGCACTGCACTCCTTGGTTATTCTGACACAGCTGCAGGACTTGATAGTCACCTTCTTCCAGTCATCAGGGACATCCCCTGGGCTTCAACACTGTTCAAATATTACAGCCAGTGCATCTCCAACACTGTCAGCCACTTCTCCTGACTCACTGGGGTGCATTTCCTCTGGGCCCATAGATTTATGTGGGCTGAGACCTTGCAAGAAGCCACAGACCAGGCCTTCTGCCACTACTGGTGGGTTGACATGGGCTGCCTTACCTACTTGATCTTGTGATCTGGAGTGCAGCTATTCCACTAAAGACAGCAGAAAAGAAAATATCAGAAACCTCTGTCTTGTCACATAATTAATAAGTAGTTTCTCTGCCTTGTTTTGTAATGGGTCTATGTCTTCCCTGTGCTTCTGCTTACTGCTACTATTTTCCTTGAACTTAACAACTTTGAGCAGTTTTAGTTCAGCTTCAGGTTTGTAAGCCATTTTTAAGAGCTACTATGTAGTTTAATTTGTGTATTAAGAAATAGATAATATTTAAATTTCTAGATAATCACTGACTAAAGAGCTAAATTATTGAATGCTGAATTATATTCTCTAAATATGTTAAGCATCAAATGGAATGTTTTTATACTAAATTGGAACCAAACTCACAATTGATTGAAATATTTTTCAAAAACTGTCTAAAGTTCTGATGTTAAAAATGTCACAGCAAATGAAACTGAATTTCAGAAGTATACTGTCATTATGGAAAACAAAGCAAAGTTTATTTTTGGGATATAAGATGTTTCTGACTTAATATTTTTCAATTGACCTGCTGGTCTTTATTTGAATTTTTCACTTATATATGCTTGGCAGTCTCATTTCCCACTAGGGGGAAAAATAATGAAAAAGAGAACCTCCTTTGCCTAGCTCAACCTGTGAAATGAAGTCCTTGAAGAAGTAATCACAGCTGTACTACACTTCTGGAAAAAACAGGTGAATGTGTACTCATTATTAATGCCAAGTAATGAAAAAATAAACTACCTGCACTCTTTCAAACCTTGGGGAATGTTATTGCTAAGACAAACCTATAATTAATTTCCCTTGTGCCTCCTATTTTCCCCTGTGTCTATTAAAAATCCGCAGTGGGTCAGACTGGCTGTGGCACTGTCAGATGGTGCTATTGGCTGCAGTGCAGTTCCTGCAGCTCACTGTGACACACCTCCCAGGCCTTCAAACTTGTTTGTTTCCTCGGTTGCACATCTCTTCTTCATTGAGAAGAGAGGGCTTCAGAAACTTCTTTATAAAACCTAATCCTTCAGATTTATTTTTGAATTTTCTGGTTTTTAGTGAAATCAACTGATTTCAGGTTTCAGTTTATCTATCTTCCTTTCCGTTCCTTTTTCCTCCAGAAATTGTATTTCTTTTGGAATGTATGTGGGGAAATTTTTCTCCCACTGATGTTATTTGTACTCTATCCCTCCCTTTATATCTGTACTATCTATTGTCATAATGAGGAAAGTATAAAAGAAAAATGCTTTAAAAAAAATCTGTCTTGATGTTTACATCAAATCTTACACCAGTTTTCCAGGGGGTTATTCAGACTGCAGAAGTAAGGTAATTGACTACACTTCAAATTTTCTTAACACTCATAAGACCAAAATATACAACATTACTATTTATAGCCACAAGAAGACCAAGTCTTTCTCAAAGAGATGAAACTAACTTTGGCATACTCCATTAAGAGGAAAACTGTGAGGAAAGGTTGTAATTTTTAAGTCAAAGCTCGATTACATATAAAAACTCCTGTTGAGTCACATATCGGTTAACCTGAAGTCACTTTGTACTTCAAACAGCAGGACAGAGAGTAGTATATTTCAAAGAGATATTTGAAAGTCCTTTGAAAGCCTGATCTTGACCCTGTGATTATTTCCTACAATTGAATGTACAGCAGCTGGGGTTTAAGGTAGCAAAAGAAAAGAAAAAAAGTATTTAAAAGCAGTATAACAGTTTGTTTACCCTTATTTTCTTTGAATGTGTTCCAAATCTTCAAGACTGTGGTCATATTTTACCTCTCAGAATGGTGTTACTGTATTACTCAAAACAGGAAATCCATACACACATTCCTATTAGAGTTTCTAAATTGTTGCATTAAAAGAATTTTGGTTACCTGTCATCAATATAAACTACCTGAAACGCTTTTGCATTTCATTTTTTTTGCATATTTAATATTGTTTCTTGGAATGATTTTGGGCTATAATTTTTTTTGGTGAAGGCTATACTAGACAAGTCTCTGCTATTATTTCAGTTTAAGAGTCAATAAACTCTGAACAATTGATCAAAAGGAAGGATCAGGTTTGAGTTCTTCAGCAAAACTGATGTATTACTCACATGGAAAGGGTAAGGAGGGAGAAGTCTGCCAAGCCCAGCAGGCCTACTTTGATTGTAAATTGCAGATCCATTTGCTTAGATCACCTTCTGTAAGACTATTTCAAAACAGTCCATATGTCTTATGATTTTTTTCACTATTCAAAATATATTTTTATGATTTAAATAGACAGTTGATAAAATACTACTTCTTCAGTCCTTACACATAGCATGGAGGCAGAAAAGAGAGAGAGAGGCAGCCTTTTTTTATCAACACAAACAACATGTATTATATAAAGTTATGTGGTTCAAACACTGATTAAAACCCTTGATGTATTTAAATGTGAGCATCTACAATACTCTGTAGTTTGGAACCTACAATATTACATAGAATAATAATATTGAGAAGGCAGAAACCTGCCTTCAATATTATTTAGAATATGAACTATCAGTACCTACTTCTCCTCCCTTGCCTCCTCCCAAATTGTGTACAACTTTTCAACTTCTTTTTGATGTACTTGAGGGTTGAAAAAATAATAGAATCATAGAATATTCTGAGTTGGAAGGGACCCACTAGGGTCATCAAAGTCCAACTCCTGACCCTTCACAGCACAGCCCCAGGAATCCCACCATGTGCCTGAGAGCATTGTTCAAATGCTTCTTGAACTCTGTCAGACTTGGTGCTGTGACCACTTCCCTGGGGAGCCTGTTCCAGTGCCCAACCACGCTCTGGGTAAAGAACCTTTTCCTGATATCCAGTGTAAACCTCCCCTGATGCGACTTCAGGCCATTCCTTCAGGTCCTGTCACTGGCCACCACAGAGAAGAGATCAGTGTCTGCCCCTTCTCTTCCCCGCATGAAGAAATTGCAGACTGCAATGAGGTGTCCCCTCAGTCTCCTCTTCTCCAGGCTGAACAGACCAAGGGACCTCAGATGCTCCTCATACAGCTTCCCCTCTAAACCCTTCACCATCTTTGTAGCCCTGATTTGTATGTTCTCTAACAGCTTTATATATTTTTTATAGTTTTAAATCTTTCTTACGTTGTGGCACCCAAAACTGCACACAGGACTCGAGATGAGGCCACCCCAGAGCAGAGCAGAGCGGGACAATCCCCTGCCTTGCCCGGCTGGCGATGCTGTGCCTGATGCACCCCAGGACAGGGTTGACCCTCCTGGCTGCCAGGGGACTGATGGCTCATCTTCAACTTGCCATTGACCAGGATCCCTGGGTCCCTTTCCATGGCACTGCCTTCCAGGGTCATTCCCCAGTCTATATTTCGATCTAACTAGTAGATAGCTACAACTGTTGGCAGTACAAAGCTAACAGCATCTGGCAGAAGCAGCAAATAAACTGAGTTATTTGTTTTGTTTTGGTTTCGTTTGGTTTCGTTATCAAGAATATCTATTACTTTCATGTGGTTTGTATTCAGATTTGGAAGCCAACACACCTTTTTTATGTATTTAGGTAATTGAAATTGCCAAGATGATTTTGGAAGGAAAAAGTGCTTTGTAAATCTTAAATGTTCAATAATGGTTTGCCAAAAGTTAAGGAATTCTGTCAGTCTAAACCAAGCAATTAACTTCAGTATCTGAAATTTAATTTCTAAAAGTTATTTTTACCAAAACCATATTTTTTCAACATCTTTCTATCCGATGACATAGTTTTGAAAACTTACCTACCTTTGAAAATATGGGCTGCTCAGACCTAGATTCTGATTCTAATATCATTAAATCATTGTTCTGTCTGTTTATGAAAACTTGCTTTGAGGTGGACTTTATTGACATTTCAAAATAAAAATTCTTGCTCACACAAACTGGAGAGCCCAGAAGAGTTAGCACGTTTTTGTGTTGCTCGGTCTGGGCTTTTAATTTTGTAGATCTTATGAAATGACAAAGGAACTCAGTTAAAAAGTTCAGACACATCAGGCAAGAACTGAAGATTGCAGAATCAGACCTGTTTGCGTTTTTCTTAAAATATTTTTTGTATGTTCATTGCAACAGTAAGAACATCTTTGTATAATAATCATTTTTAAGGAAAATGTAATCCAATTTCAATTATTGAATCAAGTGAGAATTAGAAGTTTTTAGGGTCCAAGTGTTTCCTTTTCTTAGTTACCTCCATAAAATAAAAGTAATTTCCTTTTGAGGCTCTATCACTAGCTATCCAAGGGTTTTCTGGTTTAGAAGTTGTTTTGCACTTAGTCCTTTACTAGCTAGTAATGTGCTGGAGAGGCTTTCTATACTTGTAGGAAGCACTTTGAATGTGAATATGGTATTTCTATCTTTGTTGAGATGCAGAGTTATATAAATCAATTACAACTGCAAAAATTGGTATGTAAGTTTTTATGTAGTTATGTAAGTCCTGCAACTTAGAGGGTTTTCTTTTGCCTATGGAATTGAACTTTCTTGGCTTATTCTGCATGATAACCTTTCAGTAAAAAGTCAAAGGTAGCTCTGACCTGCTTGAAAGGGCATACAGCAACTATGTTCCTGATGATGCTTAATAGGAAACAAAACATTTTGAAAAGGCAATGTGAAATAATGGTTTGTTGAAGCAGGCACAGTTGAATCTGGATAGTTTTAACCAGTCATATTTTTAAATAACTAATCACAGAAGTCAAGGTAGAGCACCTATTTACTGGTGGAGTTGATGTGTGCATTGACAAAGTTGTTTTGTCTTGCAAAAGAGCTGAAGATACAGAGGACTGAATGCAAAGTGGCACAGGAATTAGTTTGGATTGCTGGATAGCAGGTAATAGAACAGAGCTGTCATCTAGTATCTCACTATTATCGACTTCAAACAAAGCTTTTCTTAGCCACGTCTGTGTTGGTCTGGTGGCTTAACTGAGCTAAGTTAACTGCTGAAGTATGAAACTGCAGATAGCAGCAGCCTCGTTCTGCTATAAGGGCAGGCTTATTCTGCTTAGTTTTGTCTACATGCATGGCTTTGTTATCACTGTATAACAAGTTAGCAGGAAAGGAGTTGGTCAGTAAATAACATTGTTATAACTGATGGACCTTTTTTTCACAGACATAATATAATATATAACTTCCAGTGTCTGTGAAGAATTGGTGACTTATTCCTCCTTTAATTTGCTTAGAGATGAAGATGAATGCAAGCACATGTACAAATACAGAACATTTCAAAACAGTTATATCAGAATTACTCCGCTCACTCTATATATATAAAGTGAGCAGAGTAATTCTGAACACAACTGTGTCTTTATTTGAAAATAACTTTTAAAAGTTGAAAAATTTGACACCACATAGCATAGGCTAAGCAAGTCAATTGATCTTTCCTATTACTTTAAACTTCACACCTGAATGTTTTATTTCTTGAACGTAGCAGGGCTTAATTTCTTCCTTTTAATGAATGAATAAATTGTAAAGATTTCAAATAGAGCATTGAAACTGAGAGTGGTAACAAGCTGAATTGTTTAATTTGAGATCACTTAGCTTATTAGAGAATGCTTCTATAGTTCACAGTCCAGTGTATTGCTACTAGCTGTCAGGGATATTTTTCCGATAAACATTTTACAGGTGAAATTGCTACACTAACAGGAAGGGTTATGCTTCATAGTACTTGTTACAAAATGTTACTAACAGAAATAAAGAACAACTACATATTGATCCTCAATAATTTGTTTAAAAAGAGAAATGTTCTTTCTTTCTTATAAACCTATATCCCTTCTTATGTCCTCTGTGTGTGTATGTGTAAAGCTGTTTAGATAAAGCATTCATTAACTAATATTGAGCATTAGTTTGCATAATCTTTGTTTCAGAAGATTCAGCATGCCTTTCTACATCCTGAATTCCTAGTCTTGATTCAGTCACAATGGAAAATGTTGGAGATATCTTTGCAGGCTGTAATTATACATCTCCTGTCCTACCTTCAGCATTCCTTACACCCTCCCCTTCTTTTCTACACACGAAGTGGTTGCAATGAAGAGTAAAGACAAAGGACACCACCTTCCCACTTCCCTGAATGAGAATGATGTGTCAATAGGGGTTAAGCATGGTTAGTGCCTCTCAGTAGAAGAGAAAACTGTTCCTTCACACCTAAGATCTTTTAAAAGGTGTGAAAAAGTTGGAAGCATCTCTTTCGGCTTTTACACTATGCACTGTAAGTTATTGTAAGAATAACTGTATTGTTCCAGAAATTCTGGAATCTCATCTTAAACAAAGTCCTGGCTCTTGCTACAATTTGCTACTGGACACTACAAATATTTACATTGCCCACTCCCTGTGCCCTATCTGCTGCAATAACTTCCTGCCTTTTGATACATGCATGTCATATGCTATATTAACCAAAATGAATCACTTTTCTTTTAATTGATTAATATTTTGATAAAGTTGGTCTTTCACCTTTGTGCAACATATGAATTTGGTAAAAAAGCAAGAAAATTTTAGCATTTCTTGTTACCAGATAATAGAAAAATATGTAAAATTTCTTTATAGCCTGAAAATGGCCTATTGAACTCAAATGCTACTATTATTAATTTCCCTTATTTTAAAGCTATTCTTTGGAGTTTTCTAGTTTATCTCCCAGAGCTATGATGTTTATTCTAAACATGTGTGCAACCTCTTCTTATTTGGAAAAATCATAATTTAATGGATGTCAGATTTAGTTGATAATGCTTATAGTTATTGAAGATATTTTATGTTAGTGTATTTGGGAAGCATAGATACCTTTATACATATTGAGAACATTAAAATCATATGTCATTCACATTTTAATCATTCTTATGTACACTTACTGAAGAGAGAGGGAATGTATTTAAAAGGCATCAAAACAGCCATTATTCAGTTATCAGACAGTTATTTAAATCCATGTTTAGTATAAGATACAATTTAATCCATGACATCAATAATATATTTAGATAAGTTGTGACTTACGAGTAACAATTTTAAGGATATAATGATTTGATTTTTTCATGATCTGAAATAACTGTATTTGGTGGAATAAGAAAAAAAGTGTGTAGAGGACTACTAGTATCATAATATACAATTTACTGAAATCCAATGTTGTAGTTTAGGGAAGTATCTGTAATAGATAGTGGAAATGTTTTTAAAGTTCTTGCTGAAGAAATTCCTTACACGTGATATAAACCACAACCTGTGGTTTATATCACAGTCATGACTGGATTATATATTTCCAGATGAATAGGAATAAAATGACTGAAACCAAGGACATCAACATGCAGAAAATAATTAGAAGAATTTACTTTTCACTGCAGCAGAATAGCTATCCAATATTAATTATCTTCTTTAGCCTCCATTTCGGACATGGAAAAACGAATATCATAAAATTAGTAGACTGGATAGTGGAAACAAGTGCAAAGGTAGTTTTCTTCAGGAGAAAATCCTAACTTACATCTGAACTAGCCAAAAGGAGATAACCAGGTCTATGACAGAAAAGGTCATATTTCTTCTTTCCAAGATACTGTGGAAGATGAGAGAAAAAAGTGTGAGCAGGAAATAATCCTGGACTCCCAAATTCCAGAGGACTGAAGCATGATGAAAAGAAATAAAAGCAGATATCTGATGATTTAATCAAAATCTCTGTTCAGTCTATGCTAGGTAAGCTAAGGAGTAGATATGGGAAGCCATACTTCTAGTGTGGCTTTGAAAAAGAGATAAAATGAACAGCAAAAATATCCAGATAATGTTTGGAGATATTCAGTAACATGTTTCATTTAAGCATGTTACAAAAGTGGTAATTTTCACATTGACACAAAAAAGCCATCATCATCACGATTTTTTGTTGAAACCAACAAAATATCATATAGTAGTTCATTGAAGTATTTTAAAATTTACGTAAGAGTTTGAGTCCAACCTCATATTTGCTGCACTCTCTCTTGCGATAAAGATTGAATTTAATGATTTCACCATACATACAATCTCTATATCAACTCCCTAATATGACATGACAGCACACCGGAAACATTCCTTGGAGAAAAATGTTACAGAGTATTAGAGGATTTAAAAAATAAAATGATTGACTCAAGTTGACAGACCAGTTATTTTTAAAACAGCTTCAGATAAGTTTTAAAATGCAAGCGATGCCCTCGCTGCCAAAATCTGTCCTGTTCTACTTATTTCAGGAATACAAGTTGTCTGGTTTCTTTTCTTTACCAAGGTATTTAATTCTTAAATTTTCCATTTGTTAAATAAAACTAAGGTTGGTATATTTCTGACCTCACTTGAATCAGTATCTTCAAAGGGTAATCTAGACTTAAGAATTATGTAATTTCTGTCAAGGTTCAAATTTACAGACAGAGATTTCTATATGCCTGATTGTACACATTTTTTTTGTCTGTGTGTGTGTTTGGCTGCTTTTGTTGGTGTGACTGTTTTTTGTTGTTGTTGTGGTTTTTTTTCCCCAGAAAACCAAGAGACTTAATTAATGGAAAAATCCTGCTTACAAAAAAAAATTATGGAATAAAACCACTGTTGTGGTTGCAGCAGATGATTTAATTCAAAAATGTGGCTAATTTTTTTGGCCAACCTATGGAGAGATAAAAGTTAGTTTGTTGGTGATATTATTTACGGCAAATAATTTGCCCACATTTAATGATGCTTTTTAATTGTTACTTATACCCTCTCTTAAAATAGGCACTTATGTGCCTCTGGAGTTTTGTCCTTTCCCTTTATTGTTTAACATTTTCCTGCAGTTGTACATGGCCCAATGTGTTCCAAAACTACCATGTAAAACTGTTTCTTTAGTTTTCTATAGCACATTGTAAGATGAAGTCCTTGTTCACATTTGTTTTCTTTTCTTACTGCAAATAGTAGTGAAAAAAAGAAGGTGTTTCAGATAGCTGCCTTTTCAAAAAAAGGCAGATCAGTAACTGGACACTTTCCATTGTCTTAAATGCAAATTTTTTCCTGTTATTCTTCTATGTGAGATTTTAAATATCTGGCATAACTGTGGAAGAGAAATGTGTCCAAGAAAAAAAAAATAAATAAAGGCAGCCTTTTTCTACACATCTGTATTATGAACTCTTTGTAATGTCCTGGACACTCTTTTCCTATTGCACTTTTTCTAAGTTTCTCCTTTTAGTAAATCTTGTGTTTGCATTGTTTGTTGCCATATTATGATCTTTCTAGCACAGGTGAACTGAGTGGGAATGGAGACTAAGAAGCTCTCCTTTTGCCAAACTATATGTGGCACTTTGGTTGCCTGCAGACATCAAAGGAACAAGGAATGACACTGATGGCTTTAGCAGGCAGCTGGGTACGTCTGTCCTGGCTTTGCCCTTCTGATCAAGGACTCTGCTAGGCTGCTGCTACTCTGAAGAGGTTTCTGCTTCTGCTGCTCCACTTCTTTTCTCTCTAAATACCTTTGCCAGCACTGTGAGTGTCCCACCACCATTTTTAGCTAAGGAGCTGCAGGGACAATATTATTATCTGAAGGCTTCACAGCAGCACAGGCTGTTTGGAAATTCTGCTAGTTTTTCACCTGGCACCATATAATAGCTTCAGGATATTTGAAGCAAACCTAAATGGAAGCCTACTTTTCCTTCCCTTTTGTAATTTAGACCTTCAGTTTTCAGTCATTTAGAGTAGAATCTGGCCCACTGCTGAATTATTGACAATTTTCAGATGTACAAATACTAAGTAATTATCTTTGACTATTTATTTATGCCATGAGTCTGACCCATATTAAAGTACACACATGTGCTTATGCATAGCTGGAAATCAGGGTAACTGACTGAATAAACATGAAGGCCTGAATGTGACCTCAAAAAACCCCTTTTCTTTTCTTTGCATCATGCTTTAGCTTTCACTGTATTTGTGCTGGCTTAAAGAGGGAAGATGCATCTCAGTGTTTTGAAAAGGCTGACGCAACTAAGTCAGCAGAAATGGGGTACACATGCTACACCACCACAACAGGGGAATGTTGTGCATGGCTGTGTAATAGAAATGAAAAATCAGAGGTAGCTTCTATGATTGCAGTGTTGTTATAGCTACTTGCAGTTTGCCGTGCTATACGTAGGTCAGAAAAAAAATGTATCCTAACATTTAAGATGGTTTTCACTATGGTGTGTGTCTTGAAGTTACTAAAAACACCCATCTTAATATCAAAGTAATGCTCACATCTTTGCTTCAGAAAATGGCAAGATCAGTGTATAATGTTCTTGCAGCTTGCAGCAGCACAGATTAAGCTGCCTGTGTTTGGTTTTGTTTGGTGTTTGATTTCAGTGGGTTTTAGGGTATTTTTTTTCCAAGAAGAAAAAAAATGCCTTGCTAGTATAAAGATAGTAGATGTTCCTCTATTCACTCTATTCACATAGCAGACAGGACAGTAAAGTTCTGTGTTCCAGCAGTATCCTTTTTTACAATGGTCTATTCTGGCTTACTTTTGGACAATAGTTCAAAGCAATCTTGGAGGTCCTATTTCAGTGTGACTGGATTTTTTATGTCATGTATGGAAAAAGTAGTGTTGTTCTGTCTCTCAGTAGAGAGTCCTAATTACTTTATTCTGCATAAAGAGCAGATCCAGAGTTGAGGTAATGAATCATTTGGCATCCTAAACTACTGTCTGCCACTGTCCATTATTTTTGCCTGTAATGACCCTGGATTCCTCTTGCCTCTGACATACACTTTTTGGACATCATAGCCACCAAAGTTGGTATTTTAGGTCCTTTGGCAGGTATTGCTTTCTCTTAACCCTATCTTTGTCACACAGCAAATTAGTTCTTCAAAGATGTTGAAATAACTAGTGACATCTCTTTTTATAGTAGAGCTGTATATTCTGTTTAATGATAAAATCTTTCTTTAGAAGTGGCATATTTATAATTCAGTTCTTCCCTTACCTAATCCCTGTGAAACATTGCATAAATCCTGCTGAGCTCTAGTTATCAGTGTAGCTCTCAGTGTTTTGGGGTTTTTAATATGATACTCTTGGATTTAAAAAAGAAGTGTGGAACAGGAAGGAAAATTTTATTTGGAATCTAATTGGAAACTTTTTGCCAGCCATTCTAAAAGACGAGCTGTTTTCAGCTTTAGTTGTTGAAATTGAAAATTGCTGTGGAGATAATAAAAACTACACCTCTTTTTTTCATATCCAACATTTAATGAATTACATCTGTTCATCAGTTAGGGAATCTGTTATTTTAACCAAAACTTGTTTTCTGGGGACTTCTTGAAGCGCAGTCTGCTATAGCAGTTACTGCAGAACTTCTTTGTCTAGAAAACACTGAAACAACATGCAAATCTATCATTCTGCTGAAAAGTAATACAGGATCTGAAGAACCCTTTGAAACAGTGCTGTTATTCACCAAAGCAAAATTATTTTTTTTTTGTCAGTACTGCCTTACCTTTCCTATAGTGATTTCTTCTCATCACTTTGGGAACAACGGCTATGATTTGCTAGTTCTTATCTTCCTTCTTAACTGCCCTAATCTTAAATGGAATATAGTCATATGCTTGTCCGACCCATCTTCCTCTTCCAGTCTGAAAATTCTATATATAATTTATGACTCACTGAATATGTTTAATCTTGTGTTTTTAAAACTATATTCATGGTTACTGCATTGGGCACATGTCTGGATACAAACATTTCACTTCTGATAGAAACAACAGGATCTCATGAGTAAAATTGTTTAAGATCACCTAATCAGAAACTTCTAAATATAGAATGTGTCCAATTTTAATATGAAATAATAGGCTATGGGGGGAAGGTAAAATAGTATTCACAGAAAATATTAGCCATTACGGGTTTTTTTTAGTATTTTATCAATCTAGAAATACCTGAACACTGAGAACACTAAAACTGATAACTGTTTCATGTTTGACTTTTCCAGATGACTTTACTGACTTATGACGTATTGTTTCATCAAATAGAAAACTATTGAAAAGCTCTATATGTTTACACTGCTCCCTCCTGAGTTATGAATCCAGGTAATTTGTTACTGGCTTGTGCTTAAACCACACACTCTGAGAACTGCTACATCTGTTCCCACCTCCATGAAACTTCAATGAAAACAATTAGTGTGGAGAGATATGAGTGACAAGGTATTATAAATGTTAGAGACTTAATTAAACCACAAAAGCTTCAGCAAGGTTCAGGCTGGTAAACTTATATCTTCCTTTGCTGAACTAAGATAAGAAAAATTATTTTTGTTGCTTAGCAACTGCATTGTACAAACTTAGTGGAAAATCTATGGGTTGTAGAAGCACATTAAAAATGGACATTTAGTGTGAAGAGAATAAAAATTCTTCAGAATCTTTAGTCAACTGAAAAATTAATTGCATGTTATTACAAATCAAAATGTCACCAGGTCTGGGAATATTTTGTGGGAAATTGTAGATAGTCAATATTGTTTAACATATTGGTATAAATGGTTAATTGGCTTGTAATAACAGAGTACTAAGCGCATTCAAAGCACACAGTGTTTGTCTGTGGAGAAAAGGCAAAGACTGAGAACCCTGGTGAGAAAAAATATTATTTTGGAAAATCTTGTTTACCACTTCTAGTGTATAAGTGCATTTTGTACACTTATGGCAAGTTAGTCAAGCAGTTCTTTAGAAATTTAGTCTTAAATAGAAAAGGAAGAGGAAAATGCTAGAGAATTCACATTTTCAAATATCAGCTTCAGATTGCTGATACCATATTGCAGGACTCCAATTCTGTTGATTATTGAACACACACCTGCAGCAGAACTTGCTGCTTGCTTGAGCTTCAGAGCAGTTCCCTATGTCCTCGAGAAAGAAGCAGCACAAGCTGTCCCAAAGATGCAAGATGCTGTGTGTTAAAAACTATCACATTAATACAATACTTATAAGTGATATTGCAATACCACAGGTATCTCTCTTCCACTGCTTCTCCTTCAGAAAACGGAACTTTTGTTACCATAGAAATACTTTTACCAACAAGTGCAAAAATGGAATGTTTCCTAGTTAAGAGCATTTGCAGAACCCAATAACAAGGGTCTCAGGATTTCTGTGATGTGTCTGTCTCTGTAATGGTAACAGCAGGTTGTGGCCAGTGAGCCTGAGCATGTGGAACCTGTTTTCTGCCTCCCAGATTCGAACTGCTTGCGGGGATAAACTGCAACACTGCTTCAAGAGCCATTATACTACAACTCTTCTAGATCTTCTACAGAAGAATGATTTTTTCAAAGTTGCTATACATATATCACTGTTTAATTAAAAAAAAAAACAAACAAACTTCTACTGACTTCACAGGTCTTTTATCATTTCAGAAAAGTTTGACTTGTGGCTTGTAAGCAGGTGAGGCTGAACTCACCCAGTGATGTGGGTGAAAAGCTTACTGTGCTAGTACTCCCATCCAGAATACAGAATCAATTTCATACAACTCTAACACAAAAAGGAAGGTAGCATAATTATCTGCATGACAACATCTTCTCTATGCTAGATTGCAGCCTTTAGCTCCTACAACCATTTCAGAAATCACAGTTGCTTGTGAAGGACCTATTAGGGCTGAATTCCAGTGTCAGTGTTTGTAGAGGCATGAAGAAATGCATATATTTATAGAGTGAAGTTCAGAATCAGGCATATGGGACTAAGATTATCATAGTACAAAACATAATTCCTAACCATATGAAAATTTAGCTGTAGAGTTTGTTTCTGGAAATTTGTTGCTGCTTTTTCTATCTGTGTTTGTTTTGCAATTTAAGATTTAGTTAAAAAAATTAAAGAATTTTAGAGCTGGATTTTAGACATTATGTGATCTTTTACAACAGTCAACACAAAGGAGCTCAGCTAACCTTCATTCTGTTCAATGTAAACAGCTATTATTGCAAGACTGTGTCTATATAACATTTTTTTTTTTAATTGAGAAAGATTCCTCTTTATTACTTGCTATGGTGTCTGGAGGAGCTACAGTGTACTCATAATGACTTTCATGTTTCAGACAATGGATGTCAGTAATGTTAATAGCTAGCTGGCTTATGCAATTAAAAGAGTTCCTAAAATGCTTTAGGGACCTTTGGTGCAGGTACTTTAAGCCTTACAGTTAATCTTCTGTGTGAATTCCTAGTCAGAAATAAGACACAAACATTTTTACTTTGCAACATTTATTTGCTTTTTAAAGCATGAGAGGCTGTGATTCTTTATCTTAAACTAAATTTAAAGTAGTAATCCCTCAAAAAAACCCAAGTATTTTAAGTAGACGTGCAATTCACAAGCCGATAAAAAGCAGAACTGTCTGTACTCATGCTAAATTTTTCAGAAAGTCAAACTAAGAGAGCTTTTAGTAATTAGACATGTCTGCTCTTATGTATTTTAGCAACTGCTTTAAACTGATGGATTAATCACAGAATGGCAGAATACATTAGATTAGAAGGCATCTCTGGCTTCCATCAGGTCCTGCTCATCTCTCTTGAGATGGTGAGAGAAGGGGAGGAGATGTTGGAGCAGATGGTTCTCTTCAACCCCTGGGAAGGCCCCAGGCTGGAGCAGGGAAAAGTGTGAGGAGGAAAGAGTAGCAGAGAGAAGATGTTCTGGACTGATTGCAGTCACCCATTCCCCATCTCCCTGGATTGCTTTGGGGGGAGGGTGGGGTTGTAGGGGATTTAGAGAGGGAGTGAAGCTGGGCTTAGGAAGAAGGTTGGGATGGGGGAAGGTGTTTTAGAGCCTGTTGTATTTGTTCACCAACCTACTTTATTTTAATTGGTAGCTAATCAAAATGTTTTTCCTTAGGTCAAGTCTGGTTTGCCTATGACAAGAATGGATGAGTGATTTCCCTGTCTTTATCTTGACCCTCAATAAACTTTTTCTTATTTTCTACCCTGTTGTTTTGAGGAGAAGGGGTAAAAAAGAGAGAGTGAAGGTCTGGTAGCCAGCCAAGATCAACTCACCATCATACTGCAAACAGGATTAATTTCAAAGCTGCATTAAGTTGCTCCTAGTTTTGTCGTGTTGATTTTTCCATTCTTTTTAACAAATCTTCATGGAATAAGATGCCTGAGCATCTCTGGGCACCTCTCTTAGTATTTAACTTCTGTACTTGCAAAGAATACTTTTCAGCACACTTCAACTTTCAATCATTTACTACAACATAATCATTTGCAGAGACAAGGAGGATTCAAGCATAATATTCATATTTTTAAGGTAGTTATGCAGTGCATCTATCAATAATTGCTTTAGATTACATTTAGCTAACTATATGCTTTGTGCTGTCTATGCAACCATATTTTAATATCTCAATTTTCAACTTTTTCAAAGAATGTTATCTTTGGAGGAAAATTTGTTCTTAAAGTGGCTTTTAGCTCTAAACAAAATCAAACATTCCACATTTTAAGACTCTGGGTTCCCTGTATCTTCCTTCTATTTCTCCCCCAGCAATTCCATCTCCAAATGCAGCAGGGGCAGACCCAATGCCTTTTTAGGCTTATTAGAAAACTAGTTTGAAACCCTTTAATTACAAGAACAGGGAAACATAAATTATGAGAACTCCATCTTGGAACTACACCTCTGTCTTTTCAGGACAAGCATCTGAAAACTGAAGTTCCCTAAGCCCAGTACTAAAGCTGGAAGCTATGTAAAATATATTTGGAATTCTTGCAATGGGCAAGGTGATTCTTGAATTGGAAGCCTATCCCAAACCAGGAAATGCACTGAAAATCTATCCATCAATATTCAAGGCAAGTGAATAATTAGTGGTGGCCTGCAGGAACATTTAGACAGTTACAGAATAAAACTGAAGCATCATATGGAAAAGAAAGTGCTGAACTTAATGCAAACTAGAGCAAGATTTTTTGCATATTACTTATTCAGGTCTATGTCCTACTGCTGAAGTTAGTTGTGACTTACTCTTTGAAGCGCATGACTCACCAGGAATACTCAGGGGGCTGGGATTATTTAGCCTAGAGAAGTAAAAGGGGAAGTGGACTGCAAAGGCAACACAATAGAAACCTTCCAGTCCTTATGGGTGGTTATGAGAAGATGCAGTAAGGTTCTTTAGAAATGTGTGTGACAGGACGACGTGGGATAATAGATATAAATTGAGAGACAGAAGATCCAGTTTAAGGGTTGGGAGGAGTGAGTATGCCAAGAAGACAGGCAAGTACTGGAATAGGCTTCCCAGAGATGATGCAGAAAGTCTGTACTGGAGGCTTTCAAGACCATACTTCATAAAGCCCTGAGCAACCTGGTCTGACCTGAGCTTTAGTTGGATTAGAGAACGCCTGAGGCTTCTCCAGCCTGAATGACTCTGCAATTCATTAATGATTCTATCTTTAGTCTTGCCTGGTTAAAATATAATAGATTTTTTTTTTCAGAAGTGTAACTGTTTAGGATGATTTCTGATATTTTTCTTCATATGGGATTTAGTTTTGTGGTTGACTTACTAACAGGGTTGAGGAGCTGCGCAAATGTACAGCTCTCATTAAAAAGTATAGCCAGTATAGTCAGGCATGCAGACATAGAGTCATGCCATTTAGATGCAGCCAATGTCAACCAGCGTCTTTTACTGTTCCTCTTCTATGATCTACTTTCTTGAAGGTTGTATGAATGACAGTTATTGAGTTCTCAGCCAGAAAGTTCAGAGTTCTAGTAATTAAAGTAATCTTGTGTGCTGAAATGAAAATCCTAGAGGAGTTATCCTGGAGAGAAGACTGACTTCAGACTGATGGCATGCCGATTGCATTCAGTCTGAAAGAAAACATTTTGTCTCTGTGTACTTGTAGGTTTACAAGTGGAGTGGCAGATAGATTTACAGGAAACATTGGTGAAGGAAGTTTGGGCTGGATATATGGTATTCTCACTGTGAGAAGAGTCACACAGTGGAAGAGGCTGCCCATGCAGACTTGTAGCCTTAGTACTTGTAAGTATTCAAGGTGTGATTGACTAAGGCACTGAGCAACGTAGTCTCGTCTTAGAGCTGACCAAGTGGAAGGTTGGAGTAGAGACCTCAAGGTTGGGAATAACATCAGTCCTTGCCACCGCAATATCAGTGGTCAATGCAGGTGAAAAAACATTAAGTGTCATGTTATACAAGACCCTGGGCTCTGGTGGATTCATTCACACCTGATGACACTGGTGTATTTCATTAAAGAAATTATTTGGGGCAAGAATGTGAATCACAGGTTTTTAGTCGCTAAGTAAGTGTGCTGTGAATTAAAATAAATATTAAGCTATGAAGCCTCTTGTCGCTGCTGGACTGCAAGCTGCCCAGTGGCTTGCGTGCAACGATGGTGCTTGGCTTTGGTCAGACTGGTTCTCAAGCTGCCAGCGCAGCTGCTGGTCTGCCTTCAGTGCCTACGCTGTCAGCTACACAGCTGGGAGAGCAAGCAGCTGCCCGATGTTACAATGTAGCAGCGCAGGAATCAAGGAGTGAGAAAGACTCTTAGCAGCAGCAATCCCCAGTCTTTATCCCCGGCCCCGGGGGGAACAGCAGAACATAGCAGCTGAAACCCAGGCTACGAAGAGCCCATAACAGGGGTGTGCAGAGGGTTTTAAGGGCAACAGAAAGGGGTGGTCCAAGGGGAGGAACAATGAATAAACCAATGGGGGAACATTACATAATTTTGAACATCCAATGAACACAAACAAGGGGAGCAATACGCTAAACTCAACAAATTGGGGTGCAAACCTAACAGAACTTTCTGGTACCTTAATGAATATTAAACATTTATGAGGGGACAAGGGAGAAGATGGAATCCTGATTGACAGTCCTAAATGGCGGGTAATTCTCCCACCCTGCCTTCCCCATACCCCTCAGAGTCACTATCATGAGGGGGATAGCTTGTCCACTTGATATCTTCATTTACCCACATGGAGAAGGCAGGTAGGGCTGACTGGCCAGGTAGGCCAGATGAGACTCCAGCCATAGGCTGGGCCACCGCCACAGCCTGTCTCCCTGGCTTTATTTGCTTTAATATTAAAGAAGAGTAGAAACCTAAGAACGAGGGCATGCTGTAATGACTAATAGTGGCACATTTGGATACATTCAAAATGTTGTGGTTTAGACTGGTGATTTGAATTCTATCTTACAAGTATTTTTTAGACCAAATAGTGTCTATATCAGCTTACACCTAGACTCTTCCTATTCCCCCAACTCTGCTTTAAAAAGGGCCATTCCTGATAAACAAGTTGTTATATTTCTTGTGATTTCACATGATATTTGTTTCAGCCTTGATGCTTTATTTCTAAGACCAACAAATCTGAGGACTTAACGTAGAGAAAAAAACCCAACCCAAATCAAAACCAAAACACCCCCACCCACTGTGAAAGACTGGTAACAGTAAAACACTATAAAGAAAATAAAAAAAAAAAAAAAAAGAAATTATATGAAAGTGTAATTGCAGGAAAGCCATGGAAATGCACAGGTGTAAGGGCAGGGCAAATTAGCCGACATAAGGTTTAATAGAAGTCATGTATGTGCAAGAAGGAAATAATCTGGGGACTGTGCCTAGGGTGCATGTAAAGGGCTGGTAGTGGTGGAAGCATAAGGTTCAACTGGTGCCCTACACATGTGACCCTGTGATACAAGTTACAGAATCTGCAGCTCATTAGCTCAGTAATATAGGAGTGTAAGGAATTTTGATTGTTTATATTGATTATTTGTTCAAGAACTACACAGATTGATAAAATAGTCCACTACAAAAATTATTTAATCAACATACCTATTTAGCCTTGAAATGTTTGGAAAACAGTAAAAGTGCAAGTAAATAGCTGTAAGAATAAGCATTTTAGCAAAGAACTTGTGGGAAAAAAATTACCTAATCAGGATATCTTGCTTGAAAAATCTATGGATTGACCGGACAGTTTAATCTGAACATCAGTATTATTACTGTTTAAGACTTTCAACAAGTACTTCAGGCAAGTATCTGTTGACCAGAATTTCATTTCATGTCACCAGTGCTGTAGGTTGGAAGGGTAATTATACTTCAATTGTTTATTTCATAAATGTTGCTTTGAATTAATTGAATGCACTATTAGGTTTAGTCAAAACTCTTTTATGGTACTTGGCCTGACTTGAAGAAAAACACTGCCAGAATCACAAATTGTTGAATTGATAGACTGCATTCATCCAACTTAATACAAATGCTGTGAAGACTGAAGTCCTACATCAGCAATGAATAACCTGATTCCAAGAAAAAATATAAAATTCATAAGAACAGTTACTCCTGCACCCAATCTTGGAAAATAAATGTAAGCATAGTATGTATAGTCTTCTTCATTCTTCCCAATGATCTAATCTGATGGCATTATAAAAGCAGCGAATTACAGAGAATATTAGTTAGTTAACAAACACTGAAGGAATCAGGTGAAGCTGAACTTAGCTTTGTGATATGTCATGCAGTCTCAGTAATGGGAAACAGAAGATTTTTTTGTTATAATGAGTACAGAGCTTAATCACACGATTTTTTTTTTTAATAGTGAAGTATTGCATGCACTTTCTGAGCAGGATAATGAAATCTAACCCCAAACATCCATCATTAGCCATTCAAATGAGACTAGGGGACTTTTTCCCATATTACTCATTAGTCACCACCAAGTGGGTAAGCGTCCCACATTCCATCTCTGTCTAAATTGCTTCAAACAATTTTGGTGTGTCTGATGAAATACTCTAGAAAGAAATTTGTGTTGACATTGAAACCAGACAGTCATGCTGAAGGTTCACTGGACATCAGCTGTCTGACTATTTTGCCCAGAGCTGCATGCTCCTTTTTTATTCGTGAGATTTGGTTGTCATGTAACGTCAGTCCTTATTCGATTTTAGTCATGATTTGCCAAGTTTAGTAGCTTTTGGGATTTTGTGTCTAACTTTGCTAAGTAAGTATAATTAGAAATTTTTGAATGTGACAGAATGCAACTTTCTTCCTACTGTATCTTGCATATCAAGAGCACTGTTCAAACCTGCAACCTAGATGAACTGGAGTGAAGCAGCAGGTAGCACTACATTGACTCACAATCACAATTTTACTACACTACAAAATCATGAGAAAGCAGGGATTGGATAAACAGGCAGTGATTGGTTGTGACTCAATGGTCATTCTCTGTTTGTCTTTTACATTTCTTAGTTAGCAAGTTTTCCACTAAAGAAAGTAGCTATCCTAATTTATGTTCCGGTAAAACTTGGCTTTTGGAATTGAAAAGCTTTTATCCTCTTTATGCCTTTGGAGAGGACTAGTTATAAAAAGATCTAGACAGATCCACTACAAAGACTTTTATTGATTCAGTTTTTCATACTTCTGCAATATAGGGCAGTGTAATTAATTTTAAAATTTTATATAATTTTCTGTTAGTGTGGAATGGTTGTTAAAACGTGCTAAGACATATTAGTACTTATTCTATGTTGTGCCTCTAAGAAATGAAACTGGTATTAAACACCTTATTTATAGATAAATTATATTGACCTGTTGTATTTTTATCTTAATCTCTTCTATGTAAGAGAACATTGGAAAATGGAAGAGTAGAGCAAGTATAATTTTAAATATTACAGGTGGAAATAAGGACACAAACATCTTTCCTCCTTACTCCTTTATTCAGTTTGCATACACTTAGCTACAGTACAGTTGGAGAACTTCAGTAACATCAGTGCAACTACTCTTAGTACTACATTTAGTTACATCTATTTAATAATTTGAGTTCTTTGCATTTGCTGAATCTTTATTTGTTTTGACCTTGGATTTCAATAGAAGGTGTCTATTAGGATGGTGAGAGAAAAAAAGTGTAAGATCTTTCTTCTTGAGGCAAACTCATTTTGCAAGACAAGTTCTAGCAAAATTATTTTACTAATGCATTTTTCATTGAACTACTACAGCTTGTACTACATGGTATGTCATTTCATGGGTGTAAATTCAAAAAGAGAAAAAAAAATTAAATGTGTGTGTACTTTAAAGAACATATCAACTTCTTCTAAATGAACACCCTGAGAAGTTTAAATATTTGTTTTCCTTTCTTTTGGAAAGTCTTCCTTTGCTTTGCCTACAAAACATTTTGATTTTCACTCCTTAATTATGAGACTTCTGTTTATTTAAATAATTAAATTTAAATCAGAAGAGAGTAAGCTTAATTCATTAAAAAGAACACTGTCCATCTACAGTTTTATTATCCTTTTTTATTTTAATTTCTTATTTTTTGACATTTTCTCTTTTAAAAATCTATTATTAGGCCTCCTGTGTGCTAGGCAGTAAAGATAAGAGTGGGGATGATCACAGCTCTTGACTTCTACATTGCATTTGGAAACATTTTTATTGGTTATCTGGCTACATGCACTTGCATTTGGAATGTCAAAAGCAGACTCTTTTGAAATCAGCTAGGATTAACCAAATTTAATGTATTCAACATGACAACTAGTCTCATGGAGATTCAGAACCTCACAAAACTAGATTGGATGGTAAGGGACACAGTACCTGACACCTCTGTTTTGCAGTTGCAAATGTTTATCATGCTGCAGAGCTGCAAGTGAGATGTATGGACATATGTGTCCTAAAGACCTACAATTTTCTTGAATTCTTTTAGCACAAATCTTATAATTGATGAGTCCCCCTGCAACAGGGCTGCTGGAACAGGCTGTGTTCAGTCACTCACCCACAGGTGTCACTAGTGCAGCCCCCCATTGCTAACACCTTGCCACTGAGACCCAACCAGCCCTACATCCAACACAGGACTGGGCCATGTGATCATAATTATCATCCTTTTTGTCACATTACCAAGAAACACTTCAGGAAACCTCATCTCTTTCATATCCAGACTGCTCACCTTACAGTCAGCACATGGCTGGTCTGAATGCCTATTGTGGCTAAGAGGTGTATACACCTGTACATGTATACAGGTGTTTTGACTTGAGTGGGTGTATGAAGGTAACTCTTTTTTTTTATGAAAAAAAAGTACTTCTGAAACATAGCAGAGGTTGGGGCAGTAGCATGGTGTAGCAACGTGCAGGCCACTGGGGATCCCCCGGTGGCCTGGCCACTCACAGCTCTGCTTTTCCACCTGTCCTTCCCCTGTTCACCCAGGACTGGCCAGATGTCACGGCCAGTCATCTGCCTATTGGCTTGTCTCTCGCCTTGCCCTCCACCGACAGAGGGCATAAAAGACCTAGGCGAGAGGTGGGCTGGGCCAGTCTTGCCACATTCTCCACCACAGGGTTTGTTCTGCCCTATTCCCTCCGTGAGGGAGAATAAAGGAACGCTGATATAAACGCGACTGGTCCGTCTGTTTCTACCAGTGAGCAGCTGCCGCCGCCCAGCCCAGGATCAGAGCTCCCGGGATAAGGAGCTACTGAGGGCTGCATTCGGTGGCCCGAAGGAGCCAATAGACGAAACACCGAAGCTACACCATGGCAATTCACAGTCCATGCTGGTGTTAAGTGTTTAATCCCTAACACCGTTTCACTTGGCTAGGGCCATGAGGAAACGCTGCTTGGTTCCACCTTGGCATATCCCTTGATAAATCTTGGGGTTTTAGCATTCTAAAATTTGCTCTGAACCAACACTCCCCTTCCCCCCCTGCCACCCTCTTCCCCCCCACTGCTTTCCAATATTAAACAGAATGCTTTGGCGGGGAGTATTCAGAGGGGCTCTCAAAAGCCCAGGGGGGAACAAGTTGTAAGAGAAATCCTGTCCCTGTCTACAAGCACCTGAGACAGAAACCCTCATTAACAACATCTTGATGCACTGGACATTAGGAAACCAGTTATCAAGTTGATAATTTCATCATTTGCTTGCATTGTACTTAATTATATTTGTTTTCTACTTTTGTAAATTTAATCTTCCAGGATAATTAAAGATATTTAAGTACTAGGCTACTAGGAGTCTTCTCCGTGCTTTAATTTGGTTGAGGGTATTTTTGCTTGGTTTTTTGTTTGGTTGGATGGTTGTTTGTTTTTTTTGTTTGTTTTGTTAAGATCACTTCCTTTAGAAAAACATTAAGATTAAGCTAATATTTGCTGGAAACACTGGAATAAAAATAAACAGAATCTGATTTTGGAGTTGACACCCCAGCTGGAGGTAAACCAGAAGATATATCCTTTGCTATATTCATGTAAATTTTATCATGTTCTAGCTCAGCTCCTGTTTAAATAGAGACTTCAATAAATGCTATACTATGGAAAACAAATACGAATAGCTTAGTTCACTCTCATGGAGCTCTGTGAGATGAGACAATTCCTGTTCCCACAATGAAGCTGTAGATCATCCATGTGAAAAACAGCAGGAGAATTATGAGTTTAATGTACAGCTGATTATAGCAGAATATGAGCACCTAATTCTCCTGCACACATTTGAAGATTTTAGCCTTAATACCCTGCCAGCATTATCTTATGAAACATTGATAGCAATTTGTCTGATTTGAAGTTTCTATCATTGTTACTGTGACATTCAATATGCAGATGCTTTCTAAATATAGTTTTTTTAACATTATATTTCAGAACCTGGGTTTATCAAATGAAGACTCCATAGCAGCTGTTTACACAGTGTTTAATACCAATGGTGTTTCACTCTTATACTAAGGTTAAAATAATAATTTCTTTATAAATATTGAATTAGAAAACAGAGCTGTAAACATCACTTTTTGAGTATATCACAAGATTTTTGGGAATCAAGTTTGATTGTTTTAAAAAGTTGTACTAAATTCTAATGCTATGCAATAGAATTAATTTTTTTTTTCAGCTTCAAGTAAATATATCATTCTTGGAAGAAAGGGCACCAGCAACATCTTGCATTTGATATTCTACCATTTATTTTCTGTTTGATCCAAGCTTTTCGATAATTTCAATTCAAGATGTAGCAATGAAATAGAGTCCAAGTTCCTACATAAAAAACCTGCAATATTGGACTTTAACTCTCTGTCAGCTGTCTAACGTGCATCACAAATAGCAAGCGTTACCTTTTTTTGTCAAATAGTTTGAGCCCAGCTTCAGTGGGCTTCCATCCAGTAAGATCAGTGTGACAGCACAGAAACCTCTTTCTCGTGAGAAAGAATCTATTTGTTTATATAAACTAAGATAAAGGTAGTGAAATTCTCAGGATTCCAGGTGGCCAATCAGCTGCCAGGGGCGTGCAGCAAGTAGCCAATTAACTGAGAATCCATTCTGCATATAAAAGCTGAATTTAATAAACAAATCTAGCTCTTTTGCCACTTTGACCTCTCGAGTTCCGTGTTTCGACATCCGCCCGCAGCGACAGATCAGTATAAGGCCTTCTATGTGTCACTAAGTTTTTTAGGAGCAGATCCTCTCTTTTTCTGCTGATATTTAGCAGACGTGACAAGAAAAAATCATCTTCAGCATTGCCTCAGATTTGTACTTCGTTTCACTCTGAACCTAAATATCTAGTGTGTGATGCAGTCTGGGTATTTTTCCACATTATTTCCAAGTACACAAGATTATTTAATATGTTTACTCTTAATGCAGAACAGACTGAGGGAAATATCAAGAAAAAATCCATTATTTTGTAAGGATACATTCTTGATCTTTTTGATACATTTATTACCCATAGGAAAAAATGTGACAGATATTTTAATGAAAATAATTACATTTCAGTCTGAATTCAATTTGGTAGAAATTTGGCAAGTAACAAGAACACAAGAACTCATAGATGGAACAGAATTCTTCCATTTCAGAAACCCAGATGCTATTTTTATCTCTGATGGTTGAAACAGTACCAGGAAAATTAACTAAATAAAATTTCAAAGCTTTTGTACATGCCAGTCTGATTTTACAAATCAGCTTTTTTGTTTGTGCAGTAGATGCCACAGCCTTGAAAGGATTTAAGCTTTCCTTTGTTAATAGTAAAATTTACTGTCCTGATATGAGACTCTTGGATTTATGCCTATTTTAAAATTATTCCAAGATCTGATGAAACAATTTCCATTACAGCTTACTTAAACCTTACAAGGTTGTATGCTAGATCAAATATGAATCCAACATTCCTCCAATTTTCCTTCCTCATAACTTTCACAAGTTATGACCTATATAACTTATTTTCATTCAAGTAAATAATTTCAAAAGGGAATTTAAAATAGAATGAGGATTTTTAAAAGTAGTAATAATGTTACTCTTCAGGTATCTGTATTGAACACAAAATAAAACAAAACAATTTTAATGAGACAGAATAGACACATCTTTATAGCATAAATCTTCAAGATTTATAGCAATTATGCAGTGGACATGAGGTTATTGAATCAATAGTTGACTCAAACTATGCTAATAAAAATAATTGTTTTCTTAAAAAGATTTAATAATTTATGACCAGAAGCTTCCTCCGTCTCTTCAGTAGAAGCAGAAGTCTAATGACATTAAATAATCATTTTCTTTAAACTTCAAACTAAATGTTTTCATGCTAAATCCTAGAAGTTTTCCTTACTTTTCTTTTTTGTAAATGTTCCAATATTCTAAAGAGACATTCTAAAGAGAGATTATATCTTGCACAAGGCTGTCTCTGGATTCCCTCTGACTTCGGGGCTAAAACTCAGATTAAAACCTCATTTGCTAATCTCACCAAATAGATTCTCCTTCTGGAATTTATGCCTTCCTACTCTGTCTGCATCACAGCAGCTAGTCTTTCTGCTGCTGGCTTAGCATAATGGTGAGATTTGGATTAGAGGCAAAGTGAAAGTATGATTTCAATGACAGCGGTCCTTCTCATGCCCATGAGAGTACTGCATGCAGTTTTTGCTCTTATCCTGTTCTGTGAAAAAACAAGTTGTTTTTTCCCAGGACTGTCAATCCAATCTGTATCCTGCATATTAAATATGCTTAGGTGAGATCTTGAATCCAATTTTGTAAGCTGCTGTAATGCCCACCAGTTACTCTATCTAACTGTTCTGTATGGATCCTGACACATCTATTTTGTGTAAAACAGTTGTTTCAGACTCTACTGAAGGCTAAATTTAATAATATTTTCTTTTTTAATCACATATGTAGTCTGGGGTTCGTTTACAATAGTCATCTCTAGGATGAAAGAGAGGGCATATGTATACTAGAGATGCAGATTCAGTTTTCAAAAATTTGTAATAAAATATATTCCTTTCAAAGACTGTGTACTAAGCAACACATTTTAAAAGGAGTTTAGAGTACTGTGGAGCTGATTTCTTAAAACTACAAGGGATCTGTTGAAATGAAGTCTAAGATACGAAAAGTTGAAAATTGAAAGTCTAGCATGGAGGCTTCAGGCTTTCTATGGTGACAAACAATACGTTGTCAGAGAACTCATCAGGCAAAACCTAGAAGAAAGTATGTGAAGATGATGAGCATACTTTTGTTTTTGTAACTCGTGAATATTTATTTAGTGGCTTTCAGAAGATATGCAGGAGATTAAAAAAATACATGAAATCAGGTAAGGTTTCAGGCAATGTCAGTGGCTATGTTTAGACCCTCAATTTGACTTCAACTTTGATTTTTATTTAGAATTTTATTCTTTATTATTGATTTTATTTAGAATTTCACTTAGTCTGTGGGCTTGTCTCTTTGAAACATTTAGAAAGGCTCCACTTTGCCTGTAATAGTCATGTAAAATTTTCTAATAACTATTATTTATGTTATTTAAACATTTTACTTGATTTCTATTCCAAGATAAACGTTCTCACACAACTAAAATTCATGCTGAGGAAGTTTAGAGTTTTTAGAAGTACTCCGTTAGGGGCCAAGATATTGGGGAAAGGTAAAGCAAAAATGTTAAATATGAGACTTATCTTTTAGTTTCTTGCAACTTTTCTAATACACAACCAAGAAGGAATTTTTTGAAGACTCATTCACTCTCTTCAAGGAAGAAAAAGAAGTATTTCTTTTCACATCTAGGTCTTCTATGCTGAGGTATTGCCAACTGCTAAATAGTTTTAAAGCTGTTAAGCTTCAAGTTAATTATGGGCAGTTCCTGAATAGGAGGTTCAGAGGACTGTAGTCTCAAGATCAAGCATCCCCTTGAAGGCAGTAGCTGTCATTCCCTTTCATTGTAGTCACACTGTCATTAGCACTTTTCTCACAGTTTTTAACTTTTTTTAGAATGGACTGGTAGGCTAAGGCTGGTTAGTGGATAAAATTGATCTTAAAACAGTACCATAAGACAAGAAGCCAGCTGTAAAGTGTTAAAACTTATCATTGTAGTGATAAACATTAATTATCTATTACATATAGTGAAATACTACAGCAGATAAATGAAAATGATATACTTCTAAGCATGGCCTGCACTAGGTCTTTCCATATTTTAATTGGTTTTCCCACCTGTTAAACTATGCAACAGTTGTTTTGCGCTCTAAGCACTTTAAGTGGGGAAATACAAGACTGACTGAAAGTGAGCCTGATCTTAGACACAGCTGTACAAAACATCCCTTCACACTTGGCCACATGTGCGATCTTTGCTGTTGATGCTGCATGTTTGCACCACGCTTGTAGCCCAGAGGGCCAGACTCTGTTGCTCTGTGGAGGTGTCAGAGCAGGCTGTGCATGAACCTGTGGATCACCTTTGGTAGAAAATTCCCTGTCAGTTAGAACGGGCATAGGCATAGGAAGTTCTTTGAATGACCAAAGCACAGCTACACGCCACCAGTTTTTGGATAATGTTTGTTGCTCTGTTTGAAGTTATACTTTTGAAATATTGTAACAAAAAGTTCAAAAAAATATTCTTAGGATAATACTTTACCTTTAGGCTCTGTCAAAACTTTCCTCATAGCAATATCTAGCAACAGTCAAGAGTATACTTCATCATAATACCTTAGAGTGGCTTGAGATCCGATTGAACTTTTTCTCTGAGAGTAAATTGTTGGCATGTTTCATTTCAGAAAACGTGGCTTTTTTCTTCTATATCATTCAGGGCTCCTGTGGGAAAATGCCAAAGATTTTACCTCAGTGTCATATTCAAGGCTGGTACTGAGACACAGCACTCCACCTGCCACAACTTTTGCTGAGAATACCTTCATTTTGTTTCAGAAAGCTGGTCCTGACCCCAGCCATTTCCCTGGTAAGGCCTGAAGATGTTTGTGATGGAGATCTTAAATATAATATCTGCTCTATAGAGCATAATAATGAATTTATGCCACAATTTACAACTTTAGGAAATATATAATATACATGAAACAATGAATTCAGGAGGCTAGCTTGAAAAGTAATCAGTATATCCATATAAGCAGGAAATTTAATTTCATCAGTATGCTTTTTGATACACTTTGAAGTAGTTTTTCGGACTTGATAGGCCAGATTTTGGGGTTTGTGACCACTTGTATACTGCATCTTCCTAAAGTATCCCTCATAGAGTGGCAATTTCTTCTTACATTTTAAAATGTTTCTCCTCTTCACTTCAAAGGATTTTCTTAACATTAAAAAGCATGAGCTGTTTATTCTTTCTTCCTAAATTAAATTTTTGTTTGGAGAGTTCAGTTCAGCTGAAGAAACAAATTTTCTTATCTGAATTATTTTTTAGAAAAAACAGTCAGTGCACTTCATTGGTTCTTTAGCACTTCAGTGAGTCTTTTGCAGCTCTAGAAGAATAAATAAAATCCTTGCCTGCACGTTCTTCTCCAGTGGATCTGTGTCCTGAACCCTCACATTTTTTTGTACTGCGGAAGACCACAATGATGCAGTTCCTGCTCTCAGTATGACACCACTGCACCTCTCTCTCTGAGCATCCCTAGGTCTGAAGGCAGCCTAGTAGTAGGGCTTTGACTTCACACCACATCTGAGTAGAGCTTGCTCTCAAAATATGAAAGAATCTCAAGTACAGTATCTGGTTTAAAAACTATCTCCTTTTTGGAGACTCACTCAACATTTAACTCACTTGCAAAGGACATGGAACGAACATTGTAAAATCTAGTTAAATATATTTAGCAAATTTTCTGTTCTAGGCTCAGCACAAGACCTGAATTTGAACTTGATCTAAACCAGAAGGATTAATTTTGTTCACCTGCTAACAGACCCTTTCCTGAGGTCATTAGGTCATGTCTTTAGTTTCCACTTATCAGATTTCTCAGTGTAATGGTGGTTACACTGTACAGACTCCTGCAGAAGAAATGTCTGGCCATCTTGAACAATTGTTGAGCAAGTTTATTTCCAAATTAATGAGCATCCTGACTTCTTAAAAATTTCTGAAAGCCACTTTCTGGTTTCAGGCCCCATATCATACCAGAGCCTCTTTGTCCAACAACTTAACAGAAAGTATCTCTTCAGAGGGAGAGGCTAGCATTCAGTCATTTCTCCTGAAAAGGTACTTAGCTATTGAGCGACATTTCTTATTCCATGCTACTATTAATATCCCTAAAAAATGTATAGGTTTACAAAACTCTAGTTTGTATTTTGTTTGTGTGATTGTATTCTTTTGAGATGTCATCCTGAAATTATGAGAGCTGTTACAGCTGATTAGCAACTCTTCTGATTTCAGAAAAATTGGAATACACCAGAGATTGTTTTATCATTTTCATCATTTTAAATCTAAACGTCATTAACTTAAAGTCTGTCATTCAATGTATAGCTGAATTTGGTCACTTAGTTTGAAAACCAGACAAAAAAGGAATAATTTCAAAAAATACACAAACAAGATCATGTGCAATTATAGAAAAAATCTGATTATAAACACAGATACATTTGAAGAGAAATTAATTATCATTACACATCTTAGCTATTTTGACAGAATTAGAACAGGTTAGTTGTCATTCATCACTTTCTTTCTGCCTGTCGTTTCCTCCCTCATTAAAAAGTGATTGACTTCTGAGCCATTTAGTTCAAACTAAAATGAATGTTTGTTCATTTTGATTTTATTAATTTTGCTTGATGTTATTCTTTGAACAGACAAGTGAATGATCATGACAGAGTTTAGTTTGGTTAATTAATATTCCTGAAACTGTGATGGCTGTGGTGCTGAGTACCTGTCTGGTTCCATATTTCAACAAACTTCCAATTTTGTACTCTAAGTTAATTTGGCAGCTTCTTGCTATGCACCAAGAAGAATATTTCAACACAGTAGGTAAGATGATACTGTTCCAACACAGGCACTAATTTAGTCAAGCTCAGCTTGATATTCAAAATTTCACTTGGAAACTGTATGCAAAGTTCTACTTGTTTTCCAACAAAGAGTGAATTTAGTCACAGCATTAGTTCTGTTCTTTGAAATACATATGCATATCTTGTCAAGAAATTTTTAGGATTTCACCATCTTTTAAATATTATTCCATTGTTTTGAAAGTCCTCAAGGAGACAAGGGTTTTTCCATTGTGAAATGTACCTGCTAACTTCAGTGTTCTGAGCAATTTATTTATTTTTTTTTAATATCAAGGTTAGTTATGTCTACTATTATTAGTGTATTTCTTCTGTGCTGATGTGAGTCATTAAAACTACATACTAGAAACTGAATTTGCTTATGGACTTTCTCATTTTATACAGTTATATGCATGCATGCATGTGTATAACTCCTGTGGATCATCATAGATGAGTGCAACAATGCAGTAAGTAATGCACAGTTTTCCATAAAATTTGGAAGACAGAATGACTGCAATAAAGACCTAACTTTTTTAGTACATTTTGTACCATAATCAAATATAAATAGCATATATTATGTAATATATTTTTTTATATTAGCTGATAAACCTACATGATTATAAAATCTTCATGTCATCTATTTGAGTGTCTGGTCAGCACTCAAAACACTGTTAAGTTGAAAGGATTTCTTAGGGCTGATACTGAATCCACCTATATTGTTAAACAAAACCTACATAAAGGTATATTGAAAACATATATTGTATGACTGATGTACTTTAACAGTTCAATCTCACCAATAAGTATTTGCATAACTATTTTGGCAAACAGGTCAAAAATGAGAATGTTCTTTCTATTTCAGCCTGGTTCTTCAAGATTTTGCTTACTTATTTTTAAAAGCAAAATCTATCCTGCAACACAAGGTACACAGAAAACATCTTTCATTATGCCCATTAAAATTGGAGGAGTTTGGGCCAAAATACAGAAGCTAGTCGAGAGATGCATTTCTAGTGAAGGCTGCAAAGAAATGCTTTTGCCCCTCAGCAAACACAGAACACTCTTGACTCAGTTATCTTCCTGCAAATCAATCACACCCCTTTGGTCAGAAAACACCTCTATTGCAGGCCTGAATGCTATTTTTGATACAAAGAAATCTTATGAAAGGAGCTGTTTGAGATTCACTGGATATCAAAAACTGCCTTGTGAACTTTAAGAACTCAGTTCTGAGTATAAGAAATCATATTTTAAATCAGTAAACACAGAAATCTGTGCTGAAGTAGGTGTCAAAAATCTCTTAAGTACTGTATCATTGAAATTCCATTAGAGAATAACGATACTTTAAAGAGCATAGTGATCTATTCGCTTTTTAAAACTTTTACTTTTAAACTGTAGTTTCAATATATTTGTATTTGTATTTAAAGTACGTAGTCCTGCATGAGTGGAAATTATGTAGATTTTTAATTTCTCCTCCTGAGGAAGTGAAAATGGAGCTTTCATCAAATACTAGCTAGGGAAGAATTTTAAGGAAGCTATCCATTAAATTCCAGTAATCAATATATTACAATAAGTAGTGTTTAAGATATCAAAAAGATTCTAGGAAAATAGTTTCATTGTGCATCCTTCCTTGACACAAGAACTTGCACTTGAGAATGTTACATCGATTTAGGTATTTCCCTGACCAATGCTGAAATTTTAATTTTCTTTTTGTTAAAATTAAGAAGTGCTAAGATAATGCATCCATACTGGTACTTGTAAACTTGTGTGTGGTATTGCCAGTTTTAGTATCTTAATCTCATTTTAAAAGCACATTTGAAACTTCTAACTAATGTAAGTAGAGTAACCTATATTATGAAATTACCACAAATCACCAGATGTTTTCATTATTGCATTGCTTATATTTAAAGATTTAAGATTAGTGAGGAGTATTCTGGATTTGATATATTTATAAATGACTATTTAATGCCAGGACTTTCTCCATTGATAGTAGACAGCTGAATAGTGTTTCTTGGAAGAATGCAAATGTTGACTAAGAAAACAGTGTTGTGTTTTCAGCATAGATAGTATTATATTACTAATAATATGTAGGTGTAGGTTCTGCCTACAACACTGCATTCAGAGCATTGGCTTTCTCTTATCTTGGCTATTTAAATTGGCATGGAAATAGAAAATATCACAAAATCATAGAATATGCTGAGTTGGAAGAGACCCATCAGGATCATCAAGTCCAACCCTGGCCCTGCACAGGACACACCAAGAGTCACCCCATGTGCCTGAGAGCATTGTCCAAACACTTCTTGAACTCTGGCAGACTTGGTGCTGTGACCACTTCCCTGGGGAGCCTGTTCCAGTGCTAGAAGAAAAGCAGAACTGTTTCTTTAAGGGGATAAGAGTAGTTAAGTGTTGCTCTAATTTTACACATAAACTTTGAATGTAAACCCATGACACATTTGCTTATCCTGATATTACACTTTATACAAGCCTTATATTTAGAGGTTAAAGCCCAAATTACAAAAGACTACTTAACCCCTGATTCCCCTAAGGTGCTTATTCCTTCCTGCAATCAGTATATCTGATGCAGGCAGAGGTGGGTTCACTCTGCTCATTGCAGAGTAACTGTGTTAGCATAGCAGAGAGCCCAAATTAATATATTCTGCCTATTCAGCCTTTGGTTCAGTTCAGAGCTGATTCACTTTTAGTTAAGTATGGCCAAAGGGAGCCTGCACCTTTCTCCAATATAATGCTGATGTATCCTGTAGCAAGCACTTAACAACCTCTAAGAAGTGGCTCCTAAAATTACAGTGTGTGAACCATTAGCACCGAGGTTACTTCAAAGCAGTCAGTGCGTATTTTATGAGCAATAGAAACCCTCCTGCTATAGTGCCTAGCCCAGAGCTAGCTGGAATTGCTGCTGTTGCTGTTAGTATGGGAATCCTTACCTCAGAGTGTGGGAGTCTTCTCAGCAGTGATTTTGAGCTGCATGTGATACCTTTCTTCTGAAGACACACCATGTGTTCAAGCACAGTGATGTTCCTTGATGTAGCTTAAGGTGTTGAAATAAACATCTAAGCCTTTATGTCAGTTCAGTCAGTGAGAGATTTTGTGATTTATTTTTCTTTTGAAGTGGATGCCCAGAAGAGGACAAATATGATGATACAAAACTGATATATAATTCTATGTTAAGTTGCCTTAAGTTGCATTATTGAAATTTAGAGCAGATAAATGCTTGATTTGACATAGAACTGGGTTAATCACAGTAGAAGTTTAATGAAAGAACTTTGAAAAACCGGTTAAAAAGCTTCCCTCCCTTTATTTTTTTCTTCTCCTAACAATTATTTTAGTAACTTTAAAAGCAAGAAAAGCAGAATATGATAGGACAAGAGGTAATGGTTTTAAACATGAATGAGAGTACAATTAGATTATCCATAAGGAAGAAATTCTTCACTATTATGGTTTTGAGACACTGGAACAGGTTACCTGGAGAAGTTGTGGATATCCAGTCACTAGAAGTGTTCAAGGCCAGGTTGGATTGAGCTCTGAGAAACATGGTCTAGTGGAAGGTGTACCTGCCCATGGCAGGTGGTTTGGAACTACATGAATTTTAATGTCCTTTCTAATCCAAACCATTCCATGATTCTACAACAAATTAAAACGACACTACTTTGGGTACCATCATCCAGTATGAATGTCAAAAATAGTCTCAATAATTAGTTTTGTAGTTTAACATATAAGTTGTATTTAAACATAACTTAAGATTACTTTTATATAAATTAAACATGCTTCTGCTCGCTTTCTCACACTATCATGGCATTTCAAGTGAGATGTTACTAAAAACTTAATGCAGGGAAAAAAATGGCATAGGTAAATTGTGTCTGAAAAACCAAGTTACTGAGAATTAGGCTTACAGAATAAGTTTGTTTTGTGTGACTTGGTATACTGCTTAACTTCACTGTTAATTTATGTCCTGTTGGTTTGTTCATGTCAGTCTATTTTTGGATTCTATATGCAACTTTTTCCTTTCTAGTTACTAATTCAACAGTGCAGCAGTTATATATTTTGCCTGTATTACACAAACTGGTCATGAATCCCAAATTGCCTCACCTACACTTACCACTGTAAGACTAGGAAAGAAATTGTCCCCCTGTACTTGGCACTGGTGAGGCCACACTTTCAATCTTGTTTTCAGTTTTGGGCCCCTCACTACAAGAAGGGCATTGAGGTGCTGGAGTGTGTCCAGAGAAGGGCAATGGAGTTGGTGAAGGGTCTGGAGCACAAGTCCAATGAGGAGCAGCTGAGGGAACCGGGGTTGTTTAGCCTGGAGAAAAGAAGGCTCAGAGGAAACTTTATTTTCCTTTCCATCTACCTAGCCATGTGGGAGGCGGTGTTTTCTCCCAAGCAGCAAGTGATAGGAGGGGAGGCAATGGTCTCCAGTTGCACCAGAGGAATCTTAGTCTGAATATTAGGAAAGATTTATTTATCAAAAGCATTGGAACAAGCTGCTCAGGGAAGTGGTTGTGTCACCATCCCTGGAGATACTTGAAAGATGTATAGATATGGCACCTGGGGACATGGTTTAGTGGTGGACTTGGCAGTGATCGGCTAATGGTTAGATTCTATCTTAAAGGTCTTTCCCAACCTAAATGATTCTATGATTCTAATAGCATTCTAACAGGTTTCTGCTCCTTTATTTCCACTTAAGGGTCACCTGCAAAACAGGCAAAATTGAAAGAAAACTATGCTCAGCATATAAAAAAGTTGATTCAGATATTAATTTTATACATGGAAAATGCTATATGTATGCACTCAGATAAGTGCCATAATACCTTACAGTTGCTATGGTAACTAGAAAGCAGCTGAGGTTTGCTTTTTCTATATTTAGAAAAAATATCTAAAATGTCTCAACCAATTAAACCTCAATACTGCTGAGAAAATTTTACCTAGAAGGGAGCTATTAATTAGGCGATGAATGCCTTTAATTCATCATTCAGAGGCATGTGTATATGGGGGCACATGCGAGTAAACCTTCAGACGTGACTGACACATAGCAAATGTAAGCTGTGTCGCCCATGACCATGATAGGGCACATGTATTCAGGTGTAGTTGCAGGCTAGCTTGGGTTTCTAGATTACAGTGAGCTTGGCAACTCTGCCCAAGGCACAGGCTAAGTATGCTCATTTGTGACTGCACCTGCCCAGACAAAATGCTTCCGTTTCAGCTGGACTTCTAAATTGTGAAGTGGTTGGTCCCCTAGGTTGTTGAGGATTGCAGATGTACCAAATGCAGCCTTCATTCAGCACCATTTGCTGCAGGTACTGACACAGAGCACACAGTGGAGGGGTTACAGGTCTTTGAAGCTGCAGGAATAACAGAAAACCCTAAAAATGGTGAAAAATCATGGACAGGCAGTTTGACCTCTGATTAATGCTAGCTGATCTGGAGCTTAGTAGGGAAAGGCTGCATGTTAGGTGCATTTTAATCTTCAGAATTAAAATGCAGAAAATACCCATGTTAATGAGAATTCTGATTTTAAATCAGGTGTGAAATGGAAATCAGTTTATGTGAGGCTGAAAGGCAGCACTAGTTGAAAAACTCTGCTGCACTCTCTAGAAATCTAGTTGCCTACCTTTTCAAAGGCTATTATGTTGAAAATGTTTGTAAGTATTTTGGTTATTGGGAGTACTGAAAGGTATAACATGACTGAGCATTGATCATGCAACATCTCTTAATTGTGTATAAACACTTTCCTAAAACTACAAATCTTGTAGGAACTGCCTTTAGAAATTATATCACTGAGTAGTTCCATCAGATGCTTAGTTTGTAGATTTGGTTAAACTTATCAGTACATAAAGACCAAGTTGAGTAAAATCGGTTTCTCCCTTAAATTTTACTGCAGGTCTCCAGCTGAAAGCCTGCAAAGCAGAAGTTGCAGCTATAGCTACATACTGGTACCTGTGCCTATCACCAAGGAGTTTTGAAAAAAAGATAGGTTGAGGTTGAAAAGAAACAACAGAAAGTAGGCAAAGTGACTGCTTAAATTATAATTATAGTTAATGTTGGTACCCTTAAAATTCTCTGGAAACTTGGCATCTAAAATATAATGACCAAATTTATCAACCTGTTGGTCTACTGTGTTGACCCAGTTGAGTTTTGTGAGCAATGTGTTTTTCCTTTCTATATTTCAGATACAAGCATGCTTTGTAAATGACAAAAAGGTAGAGTGGATGCACATGAATTTGAAAATAACCATAGCATGTTGTTCTGTTCTTTCCTTGAATTATAGGTTCTATTCATCCAGAGCATTTTACAGTCTGTGTCTCCATGCTTTCAATATAGACAGATACTGAGTGGATGATGTGAATACAGAGGGCAAGAAATTTCATTTTGAGAAAGGGAAATATGACTGGGTTTGCTTTATATTAATTCCATGTACATTTTAAATGCAGTTTTATTTCAGTACAATCTGCTTTGTTTTTTTCCTAGAAGAACAGATAAAAATACTCTATTCTATTTATTTATCTATTGTTCTATTCCTATGTTAATATCTGTCATCTGCTGACTATTAGCTGAGAAGAAATCCTCAGTAAAGTGCATGAAAGAGACAGTATGATGTTCATATTCCTTAGTATCTGTGTTCATGCTTTTACTCAGTATAACTGATCAATGAAAATACTATGTTTCAACTCTCAAAACCAGAAGAAGTCAGTGTATGAATCTTAAAAATAAAAATAGGTGCAATACTCTAGTATCTTATAAAATCATTCTAAGCCATTGTGTGAAAATGGAAGTGTCATCTACAACCCATTGTGTGCATGGGGAAAAAACCCAAACTAAATTTCTGAATCCTATCAAAGCTAACATTTCTTAACTTATTTTATGGAAGGTTAACTTAAAATTATCTCTGATTTTTACTTCCTCCAGTATCTACTAGTATTCTCAGTTTCATAGGGTTACCTAGGAGACTGACTGGGATAGAAATCATGATGAGACAGGAGTAGATTTGGAAAGTACAGCTGCTTTCCCTCCATAGCTACTGAACTTGCCTTTCCCCACAGATATTTTTTTAAATGGAAGCATTTCTCCACCTGCTGGCTCCAAGGAAGATATTGCAGTCTTCCAAGCAAAGAACTACATACAGGCAATGGAACACTTGTATAATAAAAGCCTGTTTGGGATTGACAACATTTCTGTGCTGATGCTTCAAAATTGCTGCATTTGTAGTAAGTAGTTTTGGAGTAGGTTAATCTAATTTTAGTTCATTCACTCAAGGGAACTGGATGTATTCCAAAAGATAACATTGACCCACATATCTTTCTTACCAGTGAGACAATACTGTGAAGGCAGCCTGTGCTGTTCAATTGCAAACAAATTATTCAGGACCAACTCTCAGGCCTTTCCAGTGCCTTAGACACCTATGTGTAGACATTGTGTATAGACATTGAGTTGTGCAACATGCCAAAATATTTATAGCTAGTAGGGTAATATCCATTCTTTGATAGGGAGGATTATAGCAAGTGATGCTTTCAGGTATATTCTGAAAAGTGTAAAGCCTACAACACTAGACCAAAGACATGCAAATTAATTGTGCTTCTAGCAGCTACAAGCAGAAGATGAGGCAATGAAAGTGGCTGCTATACAGGCTTTCTGTGTCTTTGTGTGTTTGTTTTCCTTGGTTGGTTGGTTGGTTGGTTAGTTGGTTGGTTGGTTGGTTGGTTGGTTGGTTGGTTGGTTGGTTGGTTGGTTGGTTGGTTGGGGTTTTTTTTGTTGTTTGTTTGTTTTGCAGAGGGCTTTTTTGTTGGTAATTTTATGGCTCAATATTATGAGATTGAACACATTGTCTCAAAGGAGTTGGTATGTATTCACTACAGCACTTGGCACTCTTCACATCATACCAGGCAGTCTTTTACGATGCAGTACTGTGGGATGAGACTATTTAGTTCAGAAATAACGGTGTATAGAAAAACGTAAGAAAAATCTCAGTGGATGAGACTTCCCATGGAAGTTGATGGAACTGTGAATTCTATTTTGCAACACATTGACCTTGTGGCTTCTTCAGCCTGCCCTTCTGCTGATCACCAATTTGCAATATGTGAAAAAAGTACTTCTACGAGAGGCCAATATCCTGCAAAACTGCTGTATACGGTACAATAGGATAACACTACAGAATGCCTGTTTGTAAACCCTGCACTGCACAGGTGATGAAAATAATTTCATTTTCCTCTTAGTACTTAATTTCTTGATTGACTTAAAATACCTCAAGCCTCATGCTATTGAAAATCTTAACTTTCTTGCATATTGTGGGACTGATGCTTGTGTGACAGTCAAAATCCTACTTGAGCTAAACCTGATTGGTTTCGTGTATTTCTGTTTGTTTTCAGCATATCTTTGATCTGGATGGCTGCATAGTTGCATGAATGGAAGAGCTGGAGGAGGATGGAAAACACAAAGTACTCAGGGAAGAACATGGAACCATGTCCTCCAGCAACTCAAGTTTAAACTGGCTTTTGAAAATGCATACTTCTTTGGGCAGAAACTTATGTTTCATAGAGAACATGTACATGCAGGCATAATTCTTTGAAATCAGTTGTCTACTACTTAAGAGAAAAAAAAAAATCTTTCTTTTAGAGGCTACTACTCTTCATACAAGCTCATTTGCCTCACTAACTGTCCCCTTCAGAAGAAACAGTGGACAGTAGCTCCTCCAAATATGTGTATATGAAAATGATGCAAGCATAAATTTTTAAGGTGAATGCCAGTGTTCATTTTCTACAGAGATATACAGCAATCTCATTCTGACATCTGGAGTAAAGAATCATTATGCCTGGCAGTAATTGATCCCAGATGATCTTATTAACTAGGACAGTCTGTGGTTTTTACTAAGAATATAGAACTCCTTTCTTCAAAAAATAGGAGAAAAAGGTAGGGGAAGTCTTCTTTTGTTATCTGTATTGGCTCTGGAATTTTAAAGCTGTTTCTGTGCTCATATTTAATTAGTTTCTGCAAGCCTGAGGTCAAATGAGGTGCAGAGCTGGCACATGAAAAGAAACACCGGAGGTCAATTCAAATCATTAAGTCACTATCAAACTCATCTGGAAAAATTGAAAGAATTTTCTTTTCCTTTAGCAAAGACTTTTGGGTAGTATCCATATGCTGAAGGGTACACATTTTCCTGCACTAGCAAAGGCATAGCTGTTCTGAGAAATGACTGTTTCATGACAAAACACATTATATGTCGGTTAAAAGATAAATGACAAAAAGTCTTTCAAGTAACTTTTACTCTCAGTTTAGGTTTTCCATTTTTACTTGTTCATTAAAATCTCTCTCTTTATATACCTATTTATTTAGAATATTAGTTAACCCTCTGTCCCAGTTTGGAGACAAAATTTAGGAGGAAGCTTCCCAAAAAGAGTGTCTCCCCTGCCAGAAATGCAGGCCTCAACAGCCCCTCCCCCACAGCAGGTTCAGAAAGAATTTCTTAGAGGAAAGTGAAAAAAACCCTGTTTATTTAAACAAATGGAGGGTGCTCGAGGGCACTGAAAAGAAAAGAATAATGTTAGATAATAAACCTTCTCTGCTGTGGAGAAAAGATGGTGAATTTTATAGTTTCTACTACACTTGGCTTCTCCTGAAGTCTGGGCCAGGCCAGGTTGGGCTGGGCTGGTCTGGATGGAGGGTCTCTCTGTAGGGTCCCACTGACCATCCTCTGGAGATGGTTTGATTTTGGATGAAGAAACAAGCTGAAAAAGTCCAAGAACGAACAGAAGAAACAGAAGCGGCTGAGGATTCTTCTGCAGTCCCAGAGGGAAAAAAAATTCTCCAGCTCAGAAGCCACGTGGCCAGAGAATGGAATGTAAACACTAAACTAAAACCGCACCAGCTTCTCTAGCTCAGCTGCAAGGGGACAGGAGCCATTTCTGGGCACAAGCAGATGATATGCAATACCTGTTCTGTGAAACACACACTGAAAACTGACATTGGATAGCATAAAGTCACCCTGAGACACCCTCTCTGACATTTTCTCTAAATCTCTTAATCTGTCTTCTTCCAAATGGAAACTTCTAGTTGTCCTAAAGCACTTCTCATAGCCTTCTTAAATGCATGTGAAGATACCAATAAGCCCACTTAAGCAGTATCTTACCTCTTTTGGGGTGCCAGATAGTGACAATGATAGCTGTTTGTGTGGCGATATCTCCAACATACAGCAGATATCCATGGTCACCTCAAAACAGATACTTTTGTAGCTTCAAATTTGAAAAAATATGATGTTTTTCTGATTTATCGGTCGGGGGCAGACTTTGCTGCTTCCAAATAACTTTTTTCATTCCCTGAAAAAATGGTGTTGGTATAACAGGATTGAATTTCCTCTCCTTGTCTGTATCTATGCCTTGGTCACTCTATCTGCAGTTTCTCTAGATGCACTGTATAAATTCAAAGACAATGCTAATTAATAAATCCAAGATTATCTTCAGGAAAATGAGTTAATGTAATCTTTTTTCAATGGGACTAATTGGGGGGTGTGTGAATAAAGGTCTAGAAGGAAAAGAATTGGCATCTTTAATGTTTGTCTAAAACACAGTAGTGAATTGACCCTGGCTGGACATCATGTGCCTGCCAAAGCTGCTAGGCAAGGAAAAGGAAGGATGACAAACTGTTCATGTGTCGAGATAAGGGCAGGTAGAGATCACTCACCAATTACCATCATGGGCGAACCAGAGTTGACTCTAGGAAATTAGTTTAATTTATTATCAGTCAGATCAGAGTAGGCTAATTAGAAATAATAAGTAAATCTTCAAATACCTTCACATGGGTTGATTTCTCTCTCTCCTCTCACCAGAGGTTCAGGGCACATGCAATTGGGGCTGCGGTCAGTTCATCACACATTGCTCTGCTGCTTCTTTTTCATCAGGGAGAGGACTCCTCACACTCTTCCCCTTGCCCCCCAGTTGGGTCATGACATGTTTTTGACATGGGAAAACTAAAGTCTGAATAAAATCCTGTAGTTAATCCTTTCTGCAACAAAATCAGTATTTTGGGTTTTGGAGTTTTATTAATAAATTACTCTTGAAAATATTTTGGCTTTTCAAAAATCCTTCCTTGCAGTACTGTTTTCCTCCTTTTTCAAAGCTACATAAGAATATCTCAGAGAATTTGTTCAGTTACTAGTTCACATAATTTTTACTCATTTAATGGATTTTTAAAAATTATAAAAAACAAACATGGGATTGTATTTATAATACTGCAATAAAAACTCAGGGGCAGTTTCAGTTTTTTTCAATAAATGCTCCATTCTCAATACTTGGTGTCCTTTAACTCCTCTTTTAGTGCCGAACTGAGTGTCTTTTCCTTTCACTTGTAGACAAATGTAACTCCATTTACTGCATAATTATTTTGGTGAGCAACTTTGAATAGCAAAAAAAGCTGGTCAGACTACTTCTCATTTTACAAGACTGGTGAGAAGAGGACTGAAGGATATAACCTAAACTGCCTACATCAGTCTAAAGCATGGAGAGTTTTTAATGGTTTTAATGTGATGAGTAAACGATTTTGTGCAGGTATCACAGGCTTGGAGACTCTTTTTTTGGCATGTTTCTCACCTGAGACATTTTTCAGGTTTCAATCTGCTCTCCCTATCTAGGAAGGCAAGCACTGAGCTGTACGAGTTATATCATAGCTTAAAGCCTCCTCAACAGAGAAATTAGATGTTTCTGGAAAGCTGTTTTCTGTAGGTCACTATGTAGTCATTCTTTCTTGGATTTTGAGGCAAACTTGCTTTTCTGGGAGGGAAAAAAAACAACCCAACAAACAAACCAAACCAAAAAATCAAGAAATATAAAACTGTGTGTTTTTTGCAAGACCTTACAATACTAATGCTACATTTCTTCTAACAAGTGTCATAACAGCGGTAGTAAGACCTATTGCCATTCCGGATCTTAATATTTATTTCATTTTTGTCTGTCAAAATAACACTGCAGGCAATGTGATCAATATGATCAATTATATAGTGTTAAAAATCCATTTCAGAAACTTTTTATGAGTGCTGTAGTTTTAGGGTTTAATTCCAGGAAAATAACTAATGTCTGACCTTACAGAGAAGACACATGAATATATGCACAAGTATTTCCAAAATTTTGTCTTTATTTAGACCTTTATAGGTCTGGCTTTGGAAGAAAGTGCAAAAAAACTTACTTTAATTTGAATCTTGGTTTGGGATAGACAATATGACCCCATTTTACACTAGGCTACAAAATCAGTATGTATCCAGCAAAATTTTGTATAATCAGCAGAGTAGCTAAAGTAGGTTTTTAAACTCAATGCAAAGGAGTTCTTGGTAGAAAGGTTTGTAGGAAAATATATTAATTTTTTATTATCCATTTACACAGTTTGATTTGGAGACCTTTGAAGTTAAACATGCTAACTATAAACCAATACCAGGATGGAAAGGATAATTTGAAAAGACTTAATAAAAAAAAGTGTGAATATTAATTTATTGTTATTTCAATACACAAGCAAGTATCTCATTAATTTCAATCAGAGGACAGAATAAAAACTAGGTGTGTTTGACATACTGGAAAAAAACTCCAAACAATTCTTTCAACACAGTCATCTGAAATGAAAGCTTTACACTAAGTAGAATTCACAGATGATAGGTCAAATAACTGGAATCAGGTTCCAGAACTGTATTATCATTGGATAATCACATAGATGTAGCTTTTTACTCAGGAACTTGTATAGAAACTCTTAGAGGGAATAAAGCTATTCTACTGAATTAAAACCAGAAAAAAATCTGTTTGTTCAAATACTTTGGGACATACTTGGAAAAAAGAAAATAGTAATTTTGATACTTTAATACCATCCATAAGGAAAGATGGAAATATTCTTCCCATAATGGATATATCTGCTATTCTAATTTATCAGATAGATTACAAAAAGAGACAATAAAGATTTCTTTTTCTTCAACATAAAACTGCAGACACCTGATAGTTCTACAGATGGAACAAGAAGTTTTTTTGGAATTGGATTTACATGTTCACACATGAAAATAAAGTATTAAATGTATGTTTCTCAATAATTCCATGATCTGATGAGATCATGAGTTTGAAGAATCATGTTAAGGGATATAGTCACTCATGGAAGTAATGCAATGTATGAATGAAAAGCTTTAATATTATACTTTCTTTAAACAAAGGGATACAGAGTTTCTTAATTAGGGCACTTCTGTCATTGGAAGATATTAGGCTAATAATTAAAACAGGTTTATGTGAATGGATAAATAACAATGATGCTGAATACTCCAAATTAATGGAATATCCCAGCTAAGGGATAAATACCTGAAGGTAAAATAATTCCCATTCTCTTTCATTTTGGAATAAACTATTCTGATTTCTATGTCCTGAAACATGCATTAGTTTCTTGAAGCATATGTGTGCTCATGTCATGCTAATGTAATACATCTCAAAGTACAAACAGAATTAACTTCATGATATTGTGTATATTTTCAACAGTTGGTTAATTGAAAGTCAGTATCAGTAAATGTGAGGTTCCCGTATGCAACTTTAAGCTGGATAAGGGCACAGAACACAAGCTAAGAGGAGAGGCTGGCAGTGGGAGGAACTGGGCTTGCTGAGGTTGACAAAGAGGAGATTGAGGAGCCAGCTGATGGCAGACTTCAGCTATCTGAACGGGGATGTACAAAGACGATGGTGCTGTGTTGCTTTGCTGTTTCGGCGCTGGACTACTCTGGGACCACTGTGCCCACCCTCGGTAGCCCCCTTAGCTCGGGAGCTCCAGTCCAGGGCCAGGCGGTGGCAGCTGTTTGCAGGTATAAACAGATGGACCACTTGCCTTTTTATCAGCGTTCTTTATTTCCCTCACATAGGGAAAAGGAAGGTGCAAAGAACAAACTGCAAGATGGTAAACCTGGCAAAATGGCCCCAGCCGTCCCTCGCCTGGGCTTCTTATGCCTTCCATCAGGCGAGGGCAAGGCGAGAGATGAGCCAATGGGCAAATGATTGACCAGTGACATCTGGCCAATCCTGGGCAAACGGGGGAGGGACATGTACAAAACAGCACCAAGTATGGTCAGCCTCACTAGGATGAATTCCCAGCAGTGTGCCACACTGCTACAGTGCTGGGCTCTCTATGGTAATGCTAGACAATAGAATAGGGAACAACAGCCAAAAAACATGACACTCCTCAGACCAGACATTGGTAAAAATGCTGGGAGGACAGTGCAGAATAGGAATAGGTTGTTGACACATCTTCCTTGAAAGTTCTGAAGACTGGCAAAATCATATTTAGCTTGTGATCTTGGTTATTATGTTGTTTTGAGTCGAAGGCTGGCCTACCCAACCTCTTGCAATCAATGCTACACTGATCCTATAATAGTATTCAAATATGATTTGCCTAATAGTTGTTGGAAATAAAGGAAAAAATATAATGTTACTGTGAAAAGGGTTCAGTCTAATAGATTCCTACTGATATGTTACTGAACTAACAGGGAAACCAAAATATGTAGGGCTTCTTAATTTTCAAAACAGTGAAATTAATGATTGTGCTTTAGCTAAATTCAAGTAAGACTACTTTGAATTTCTCTTGGAAATGTACTTACTTTCTGCTTTTTTGGTTAATGTTTGATTTTAATCTTCATATTAAGGCTAGTTTGTTGTCCTCATGTCATTCTTTACTGTCTGGTGTAGATGTAGTAGGTGAATTTCTGATTATTTACTTCACGTTTTACTAGCATAGGTAATTTTTTACCTGTTCTGGTGCAAAAAGTCATGAGATTTGTGAGAAGGGAAGTCAGGTGCCAGTAACAATTCTAGGATTTCCAACTGAACTGTTATGTTCTTTCTTCCTAAATATGTATGATGGAGTAACTGCATTGGTGGATAATGGAAGAGCAACTGATGTCATCAAACTTGACTTCTATAAGGTTAACGGCATTTCACAAACATCCGTGTTGCTAAATTGGATAGACACGGGTTTGATGGACTCTCTTTGTTGGATAAGAAATTGGGTAGCTGGTCATATCCAAAGAGTTTCAGCTAACAGTTTAATACATAACAGGAGTGACATCTGCAAGGGTCTATATTAAGACCAGTACTGTTTAATATCTTCATCAGTGACGTAGTGGAACTATGTGTATCCTCAGCAGATTACACCATCCTGAGTGGTACAGCTGATATGCTTGAGGGACCTTGCCTTCCAGAGGGACCATGACAAACCTGAGAATGGGCCCATGCAAGTCTCATAAAATTCATAAAGAAGGTCAAATACAAAGTCCTGCACCTGGGTCCAGTAATTGCTTGTATCTATGAGTATCTATCTTCTGAGTGAAGAACTGATTGATAATAGCCCTGCAGAAAAGGACTTGGGGTTATTGGTAGACAAAAATTTAGACATCAACCAGCAGTATGCACTTGTAGCCCAGAAACCCAGTTCTGTCCTGGGGTGTAGGGATGCATCGAAAAGAAGTGTGCCCAGAAGATCAAGGGAGGAGATTCTATTAATCTACTCTTCTCCCCTGAAAGCATACCTGGATTACTACATTCAGTTCTGTGGGCCTCAACACAGGAAATATATGGACCTGTTAGAGCTGGTCCGCAGGAGTGTCATGAAAATGATCAGTGGAATGGAACTCCTCTTCTATGCAGAAAGTTTGAGAGTTGGAGTTGTTCAGCCTCGAGAAGAGAAGGCTCCAGGGAGATGTTAGAGCAGCCTTTAATACTTACAGAAGGCTTATATGAAAGATGGGGACAAATTTTATTTAAGATCTGCAATGATAGGATGGGGGTAATGGGTTTAAACTGAACGATGGTAGGTTTAGATCTGATATTAGGAAGAATTTTTTTACTGTGAGAGTAGAAAGACACTGGAACATGTTGTCTAGAGAAATTGTGAATGTCCCATCCCTGGAAAGGTTCAAAGTTTCAGGCTGGATGCCTGTTTGAACAACCTGATCTAGTTAAAGATGTCTGTATGCAGAATGGAGGTTAGAACTATATGATGTTTAAGGTCCCTTCTAACCCAAACTATTCTAAGATAATAGTGAATGGTGACAGGAGGATGCAAGAGAGATGAACCATAACAGATGACTGGCTTTGTGTTTGATTTTTGTTGTCTGATGGGGTAAAATGTTTCCATGGAAAGAAACTCTCTTGCAGGATTTAACCAAATTATTTGCTCTACTTTTTGACTTCTTTTGCCCATAGACAACTCACTCTCTTAAAATCTTGTAAACTTCCAGCATAAAAATGAAAATGTAAGACAAGAAAGTATGAAAACAAAGCAGGTTATCCAGCTCACTTGCATTTTGAGATGTAAATGTTAACAGACTTTGCTCTGTATATCTGTGTTAAATTTTGTCCCAGTGAGTAGCATTTCTTATGTTCTCAAAGCTTGTAATTTTTGTAGTTGCTGATCTTACAGCCAGTTTACAGGTGCAGTACAAATGAATTTCTCTTTGCAGCTGAATAATCTTGCTAAAAAGTCATAACAGGGGTAGGGAACAGGCAGCTGGATTAAAGTGCATTTTCATGGATGGAAATAAGATATGCCAAAAAGTGAGGCAGAAAATTTTGAAAGGGTTCAGAGAAACTGGTAGATTCTGTTAATAGTTTAGCCTTTCCCAATACTATCAGATTTAGAAGATGCTTAGAGGCTTAAGCTATAGATGAAAATATAAACCCTTGTAGGTACAAATTGTCACTGCCATCTAGATCAGGTTAAAACCGGCAAGGAAGACTCTCATTTCTGTAGGCTTATATTATGTGATTAGTCTGTAGGATACATGAATTTGCTTGTTGCCATTAGCAGCTCAAATGAGAAAATCCAAACTTCCTGTAATCTGTTTTATGCTTTAAAAGGGGCTTGAAATTATGCTGTTATGAAAGTGTGATTTGTTGAAGATGAGAGTATCAGTTTAATTGAAGCAATGCATTTTCCTACGGATACTTCAGCATATATTTTCAAAAAGATCTTAACATCAGCATTTTCCTTAATAAGTGGCCATATTAAATATAGAAAATATGCATAATTCATATGCAAAGGAAAAATACGTAAGTAGGAAAAAATCCCTACTAGTGGCAGGGTATTTTTTTAGTTGGAGCTACAGTTGCTTTGTACAGATTTTTTTAGCATGATAGTTTTGTGTAGTTATACATTTATATCCACACTTGCATTGAATAAATATGCCTTAAAGGCCTGTCCAGTCATGAAGGGAAGTTGTATCTATTGAGCTTCATCTTCATAGTGTTATGCAATTGCTGTTGTGGGGAGAGAAATTATTTCTTTATCTAACAATACATTGCCTCTCTTCTTTCTGTTGTTCATTTTTTCCTTTTCTCTCATAGAAGAGAAAAGCTAAGAAGTTGCAGTTGAGTGACTCTGCATGGAACACAATCACAGAATCACAGAATCACAGAATCACAGAATTAACTAGGTTGAAACACATACATTTGTTTTATGTGGTTATATATTTAGGTTTTGAAATAACTGTATAGGATTCCTAATATTAACCTTATTCTAAAATCTCTTAAATGGCAATCCTTACCTGCCTTGGCTTCCTTTAAAAAAACCCAGAAGTTAGAAATAATGTATTGAATAGATTTATGAACAAAAATCCATGGTGAAGGGTATTAGCCAATCACTTCCGGGGTTTCAGCCTGTGTTCCTGTGCAGCTGAGGAAGTATTTATGAAGACAAAGACAATTTCATAGCCCACAAAACAGCAGGTCAAAAGAGCAAATAAACTTACATCCCTCCAGTGTCTACATCAGTGTCTGCAATGCTAGGAAACCTACCTAAGCATTTTGGAGAGTGTCCTTCATTTTATGATGAGCGTTTTGAGATTCTAAAGACTTAATTGCCAATGGCTGAATGCTCAAAGTTGCAATATATGAATCTTTTCAAATTGGGCTTGGAATGTATGATTTGTAAACAGCAATTTCTATCAAAATTGGCACGCAGAATTATTAGAAGCCCTTAGACTTCTATCTTCAAATTGAGATTAGAGTGCTTCCTCACTAAGAAGGAGTTGTAAAGATATATGTCCATTGTCAAAGTCTTCAAATGCTATAACGATGGGGCAGGGAAAAGCCCCAGGGAAATCAACAATTCAGTAGGTATTCCTTCAAAGTGGACTCAAACAGTGCATGATAAATAAGACTTAGGAATGACACTGAAAAAGAGAACAAACGATGTAAAAGCTGCCCATTTAATGAGAAGTGTCCCTCTTGGGAACAAAAGGAAGTGGTAGTCCTCTGGAAGATGTGTACAAAAATGGCATTAGACTGAATTATGCACACAAAATGAAATCAGCACTGTTTTTACTACAGTATTGTATTTGTTAACAAGGCATTTTGAGGCAAGCAGCCTGGACCATGGGGTGACTGCCAGCTCTAGCTGACAGCACCTTGTATGGAAGAAAATAGCATCCATGAGTGGATGTTATCTGCTTTGCCAGATGTTATGAAACTTGTTCATAACATTCACTACAAGCTGAACTCTCATTTTTTTATATACCTGGGGCTTTCTGCCTGCCTATCTCTTTCTCATATTACTTTCTTCATCACCATTCCATTGTTTTCATTTTACAAAGACTGTTTTCCTCTTAGGCTGGTCCTTCTAGTCCCTGTGTGCAGAAAACCCTGTTTCCTCTTAATGATGCCCCTTTTTCTCTGTCAGACTTTCTCCCAGCATTCAAATGTGTCCTAGTCTGACTCTATTTACTTGCTTCTGTTTACCATCCATTTGGACCTAGGCCAAATTCACCCTACCAGTTCTTGAGATCTTCTTCCCCCCTCCCTATCTTTTTCTTTCTGCTTTGTTGTTCTTATAAACTTCCCAAGTCTCTTTACATCTCTTTACCTTATTTAAGAATCCATTTATTTTCCAAAAAAGATACATGGTCCTGTTATCTTGCCAATTCTCCTCAACATATCCATTGCCTATACTATCCAATGCCCATTATCCGGGGAGCTGGATAATCTGTATATGCACCCTGCAACAAACCCAGGACGTCTCTTCAGAATCAAGATCTGGGCCACCTGGAGAGCTGCAATCACTGAAAAAAAATTCTGCAAACATAAGTCTGAAACTTATCAGTAAACATATTCCTTTAAATAAAAGGAATTTATTTAAATTCCCTGGAGGGAGCAGGGAGCTCACAGAATGAGTTAATTTTTCAAAAGATTATGAATTTGTTATGCTTGGGCCAGTTTTTGGTCATCACAAAACTCTACCTGCTATGTATCTGTCTTTCAGTTTCACCTTTCAATCCCTGCTGAACAGTGTGAGAATATCTGAGCTTACCAGTGAGATGCTCAGATTTTAATGGGACCTTACTGGGATTTGAATGATGCAGAAAGTAAAGGCTTTCTCCCTTGCATACATTCCCACGGGTTTGAAATATTTGACTTGTATTAAAAAAGGAAACTTGGAGTGAGACAAATGAACTTAGAGCTGCAAGTATAGCAACAAATGAAAGGAAACATTCCAGTAAACCAAGGTGGTATGAAAAAAGGAGGATTTTAATATACTTTTTTTTTCTATATTGCTCATTATGTTGAGGAACCTTGATATGTATATTAATATATTTATTCCTTGTAGAGATGCTCTGATATTGAATTACCTGATCAATTTCTATGATGAAAAGACTGGCTTGGTAGACAAGGGAAAAGCAGGGAATATGAACTTCGTTTTACAACGTGTCCCCACAAGTCTTGTATGACTCTTGTTTCCAGAATATTGTCAATCCAGAGGAAACACCTCTGAGAAGACTTTAATGAATATTAATTTAAGATCTGGGCATGATGAAAACTCTCAGTTTGATCGCAAATATTTGCTATTTAAGGTGATCATATAACTGTTTGTTAACAGACAAGTTATTGTATTGATTTAAAGAAGTTCAAATTACATTATACATAAGGCTATTCTAAGAATAAAGCAACAGCTGATGCTATGGTTTTATAGTTACTCCTTCTTAGGGAGAAAATTTTTAATGAGAAGTTGAATAATTTTCTCTGATGAAGGATTTAACTGCATAGACAACATGGTGATATACTTGAAATTTACTTTAAGGCAAGTGCCATGAAGCAACTTGGTAAGCTACTGCCATAAGAAGGTTGCCCCTATTTCCACTTATCTTCCTTCTCTCTCCTTGTTTCTGGCTGGGTATTCCAGCCCACTCATGTTAGTTGTAATGGATATTTGAAAACATGATAAAGTAGATCCAGGATCTCAGTCAGATGAAGGAAAATTAGGACAAATTAACTCATTTTGAACCATTTGGCTGCATAGGTCCTAGTACTGGCACAAAGAAGACAGGGGACGGGAAACATCTCTGGCTTAGATTAAACAGCTGTGGAATTGTAAGTTTAGGAAAATTAAAGTAATGTGATAGCTTCTAAGAATAGCAGTGTTAAATAATGTTAGCAAAGTAAGTGCTGAGCAAGAATTATTGTTCAAAATATTTTTTCCTACAAATACAGATATATACAAGTACAGATATCTGAAACATTTGACAAATTTTCTTCCTTTTTGTTTTGTTTTTGCCTTGAAACAGCATGTTCTTTTGAAGTTTTTGTGTCAGAATTAAGGAGAAGATATTTTTTAAATTCCATTCTCCATGGAAGTTTAGTGATTTGGGTTTTTTCTGGTCATTTGCTTGTTTTGGTTGGCTGGGATTCATTAGGTTTTGGGGTTGTTTTTGTTTTTATTTTTTTTTGCCCAGTTGCATCTTACATGTCTGGCTAAATGCCAATCATAAGACTCTTCTAAGAGAGTTATGTTGTATCTGTCTGCAATTGTTTTCTGTGTTATTTTAAAGTCCGAAAGTTTGAGAACAGTCTCTGTTTAAAATAGGATATTTGACTTAATAGTCTGGTGACTGTGATCTGGAAATGCAAGCAAAAGTTCATATACAGACATCCCAGATAAAATAGCATTAATTGAGGTGTATATTTGAAATGCAGAACATTTCCTTAAGATGCCTTTACCAGAATTTTTAAAGGTTCCCATAGAAACTTGATAGGCTAGAACTTGATACCTAATTCGTTTCACTTCGAAATAGTACTCTTAATGTCCAGTGTGGTGGGTTTTATTGGTGAGCTGATGTTGCTCTTTTCATTCACCCTAAGAGTTATACCAAGCTGTGTACACACTTATGCAAAACAACCAAAAGTAGCTCACCTAATTTTCAAAGTTTTTATTTGAATTAGTCTTGTATTATCATATTTTTTGGTGCTATTAATACTTTAGATGCTGAAAATAGAGGGTCTGTAGGCTGTATCTATAGTGGTAGATTAAATAGTAACCAGGAACATCCTGTATCACCAAACTGTTAGAACAATAGCTTGTGCCTCTGGTTATTCATGGGTCCAGTCTACAAGCTAGAGTGATAATTTCCAGGAATCCTTCCCAATTGGAAGTTAGTGTGTGAGCCTGTTTCAAAGGTTAAGAAAGTTTAGTATTATGTATCCAGGCCGTTCAGTTTCAGCTGGCCTCAGCACTGGAGAATGAACTCAGTCATATTTAATCTCCTAACTAGAGCACAGTCATTGTGGCATACCTTGTTGAAAGAGAATTACTATTTGATACATAATTTCCTATGTCTGAATTTGATGTATATATTATTTAATAATATGATTGCTGTTGATTCTCAAGTCTAGGTACATTCTACATTTCTCCAGTAAAGAAGTTTAGTAATTTTTGAAATTCAACATTCTTCAAGTGGTCTTTGCATATTTCCACTTGGGTCACATAAGACCACTGGCGATACACAATATCTGAGACTACCCATTTCCTAGGGAGTGAAACTAACCACATCTTATTTGCTGTTTGGCTGGACAGAGTGTAAAAGATTAGATTGCAAATGATATATGCAATATTTTCACATTTATTGCTCTGAAATTTCTTTTAACTGGAAAGAAATCTTATATTTTTTAAACTGCTGTCTTTTTCAGTAGTATTATACAGTCACCGTTTCCGAAAAATGCCCAAAGCAGAAGTCTAACCTGACTTATGTTTGCAGTGGGCACATGTATTTTAAACAGTGGTATGTAAGTGCTCTTGCTCATGTGTAGCCTTAGTGGTCGTACACATTGAATGCTGAGCATATTTTCTAGCAGTGATTTGTTATTTGTTGGCCACAGCACTAGGCAGCTACAGTGGTTGCATGTTCACTGCTGTTACCTGAGATAATGGGCAGCCCCAGCTGGAAGAAATCTACTCCCACACTGATGACTGATCGATTGTTCCTCCAGCCAGAGTGTTCCCACTCATATTGCACTGATTATTAATCCTGAGATCTGAAGGCTTTGGGTTTTAATCATTTGCTTGATGTAAAAGGTCATATCTTTCTTCAAATACCAAGGAGTCTTCAAAAGTTTTGTGAGCCTGAATATTTAGGGAATTATAATGGCCTGGGAAACTTGATTTGGAATTGCATGTTTTCTGTTAAAGTTGAGGTTGAAAGTCTATTTTCTGTTTGTGTTGTGACTCTGCAAAAATACTGTGAATATATAGTAGTTAAAGCATTCTTGAGATTCACTTCATTTGAACTGTTCATTGTTGAGCTGTATTAGTCAAAACACTCTATTGCTCTTCTTAAATTAGACATAAGTAAGAGTAAATTCTATTTTTTTTTTTATCTAGATGGGGAAAATATTATAAAGGAAGAGCTATATGTTCAAACATGTGAAATTACATCTCTAAATAGTCTTTTCACCAACTTAACACTTACTATATTTCAGTTTTGAAACTATTATTTTTAATCCGCAAAAGTGAAGTTGTATATGTTATAACTTACCTATCTAGAACTATCATCAATATGATGCTGCTAAGGCTAGTGAAGTTTTCCTACACAATGCTGTGGTCAATGTTTCAGGCTCTTTAATCTAATCATATTGTTTCTGTCATTTTACAATAGCGCAAAAACCTGCAGGCTGTTTTCCCTTTTGGGGCTTTATCATCAAAACTGTCACATTGCATACCTGATAAAAGCACAGAGCTCTGTGTAATTTGTTTGCTTACAAAGTTGTCTTGAGGAGGGTCACAAAAGCCTAACACAACTGAGAATATGAGGTGTTGGCAGACAGCAAAACAGAGAAAGTGATTGAGAAAGGGACTGTTGTCACTGGTTCCCAAAATGTCTCCCTGAAACAAGCAGAAGCAAACAGATGAATGCAAATATGTAGTTTTAAGACCCCAGAGGATGACTAGGTAAACAAATTTAAAATTCTTCTTGGCCACATAATAAATTATTAATTAGTCACTCAATTTTCCCACTGTAGGAATTACAGCTATTATACTGTAATGTTTCTCCTTACCAGAATATATTTTGGTTTATTGTCTTGTACAGAAAGTTCTGTATTTTTTTGAATCTCACAAAAGCTGATGAGATGCTTTCATACAGAATTCATGTTCTAACTTTAACTAACTTGTGTCCTAAAACATTCATTTGCTGTGTTTATATAATGAGATGGAACAAACAACTTGTTCTAATTCACAGATATCTTAAGACTCAATAATTTCACATTTGCCTCATGTTAATACAAGAGATAACTCTAGTGACTTCAGGGAGTACAATAAGAAAATAAAAAAATAAACAAAGAAAAATTCCAGGAAATATTGATGTGATGATTCTATACTCATGGAATGGCATCTTTGAAGGAACTGGAATTTCAGAAAAATCTGGGCATGTGATCTTTGGGAACAGGTTTATTTTCTATTCTCAGAAGTCTCCTTTTGATACAGATGGCCTTAATAAGTTCTTAAAAGATTAAAAATAATGAAGGAAGTGATCAAAACAGAGTTATCCAGGTAATTTTTAAGGTTGTCTTAGTTAAACACCAGCTGGCAACTAAGCCCCATGGAGCTGCTTGCCAGTGGGATAGAGGAGAGAACTGGAGAAGTAAGAGTAAGAAAACTCATAGTTTGAGATAAAGACAGATTAGCAGGGAAAGTAAAAGCTGCACATGCAAGCAAAGCAGAACAACATCTTATTCACTACTTCCCATGGACAAGCAGGTGTTCAGCCATCCCCAGGAAAGCAGGGTTCTATCACACGTAACTGTGATTTGGGAAGACCAGCACCATATGTCCGAATGCCTCATCTTTCTCCTTTTTCCTCCAGCTTTGCAAACTGAACATGATACCATATGGTGTGGAACTTGGTCACTTGGGGTCAGCTGGTTGCGTCACCTCATAGCTCCTTATGCACACCCAGCATCCTTGGTGGTGGAGTGGGATGACAAGCAGAAAATGTCTTGACACATCCTTCATTTACCAGTGCTGCTTTCACCACAAATTCTAAACAGCCCATACTAGCTGCTATGAAGTAAAATAACTATCCCAGTCAAAACCACGACAAAAGTGCAGTGAGAATACATGAGAGGGAAGGGCTAAGCTTCTTAAAATGCAACGGAAGGAAGACAAATGTTGTTTTTTTTTAATTCTTCCAATTTTGACATGATGTTATATATATTGCTTCTTTAGTGATAATGTTACTTATATTCTAGATTGGATTAATGACATGAACACTCCTGGCATAAATCCACTGTTCAATGATACTCTAATAATATTCTTTTTCTATTTAATAAAGTGTAGTGTTTTCTAAAGGGATACATTATGTTACTTCAACATGTTCTGTCTCCTTGTATTTGGATTCTTACCAAACACCAAACAAACCCATAACTTAGGGTGATGTTATATTGATGAGAGAAAGCGTTGTTTCCTGAAAAGTACATAAACATAATCATTTGTCAATCCACTAGAATCTAGCGATCAATTAGTCTTTCAGTATTTTCTGTGAGATGCTCTGACTGCCCTGTTATCTGTAGCTTGCTATTTGAAGGCAAAAGGGTTCATTGTGCTAAGGATATACTTTATTTTATCAAGAAACATGCATAGTATACTTATAATAGCATATTATTAATATATGTACATGACTATCAGAAGTATTGAGAAGAAATCAAGACTGAATAACAATGTAGAACTGTGATAGCAGGTTGAGATTGAACTGTATCTGAACCAGAGGTAATGGGTACATTTCCCTCTCCCACTTCACTTTCTCTTATGTGTATGTATGAATAACCATATACAATACAACTACAAATTTTTTTACTAAGTTGTGTTATTAACAAATTAACTTGGAAAATTTCTGTTAGAAATAATTTCCTTTGTAAAGGATCTTCCTAAAATCTGGCACATTAAGGTACTAGAGATAAAAAAACACTAAAAGGTATTCCTTAATTCTTGGACTGTCAGCTAATTTCCAGGGGCTAGTGAAAGTAAACTTTTAAATAAGGATTTTTTTCTCTTTCATGATCCAGATTCTCAAGTAATTGGGAGAGACCCATCTGTATTGCAGCTCAATAGGAAAATATTTTAAAAAATAAAATAATCCATCAATATGGAATTTGCAAATGAAATTTTCTTTACTCATAACTTATCAATGTACTGCTATTGATCGTGTAATAACGCCTTTGTAAGTCCAGAATTCATGGGCAGCTTTGTTTGTGTTTAGCTGAGCTCTAAAATACTTTACAAATATTTCAAGTTGTCACTAGCTGACAAGGAAAAGCAGCAACAGGTATAATTTTAAATATTTTGCAATAGGAAAATGATATTGCATTATCTTGTCCCGTGAGACATACAGAGGAAAGCAAGACATCTGAGAAAACTTAGACAGGCTCCAAATTTTGAATGAGATAAGCTCATGCTAAGATATGCCTCTGGGATACATGGCTTACATTGCTCCTGAAACTCAGATTGAATGTACATAGGAAACACTCTGTGAGTTTCCCAATGTGATACACATTTCATGCTGTTAAGTTCCGCAAGCTTTAGAATTTCACTAGATTCCTGGGAAAAAAACCAAACCAAAACAAAAGCAGGATCTTTATTTATGCTTCTTGTAGGATACTGTTACAATTTATTGAAGAAATATGTAAACTGTCAGTATAACACCATAACTGGTTTGTTTATATTTTTAAAATTAAAAAAAAAAAAAAACCAAACAAACAAAACAACTGCTTTAGCTGGCTTACAACCTTTAAGAGACACATTTGCAATATTTTTTTCATGTGAATACCATATTATGTTTTTTGGATTTAGTTCAGCTCCATAATTTTTTTCCTTTGCATGCCTGTTAACATTTTATATAAATTTCGTATTGGCATCACTTGTTCTAAAATATTGCAAACAGCCCCCACTGTTGACATCCAGGTCCTTCTTTCTGGCAATAAGAAATATAAATATTAACACTCTTTCACAAAAAAGGCTGCTTAGTTTTTGAAAGGAGGTGTCTATCAGTTCTCCCTTAGCATTTGACAGTAGGTACATCTCTCTTCTTTTCACACCATGGCACATTTCTGTGATTTTGCTTATGGATTCCCTACTCAAGTTTTTAAAGTATCGTTTATGGTATCTGGTGTATTTGTGTTGAATTATTATTTCTAAAGCATAGACAGAACTACATCTATCTATCTATCATCTATGTATTATCTATCTCGATATATCTATCTCTGTTCATAGTTTCCTTACTTTTGTTTCAATACAAAGAACAAACCTCAACTGCAAATTTTCACATTCTTTAACTAAACCTTTGTCTTTCATTGAATAGATTGTCCTCTCAAATAAGAAAAACCACCTTCCTTTAAGAAAGGTCTCCACCTGTTTGGAGCAGAAGTGCTGGAAACACAACCTGCACTCTCTGTTTCACATAGCTGAATTTCATATAGACATTTCAACCAAATGTTCAAAGCAGAGTATGTTGAAACTCCTGAGTTGGCTATTGCCATGCATGAAAAGTGTGCTAAAAACCACACATTTTTTCTGGACAAGCAATGGACAATCTGGAGAAACTCAAAGTCTTTATTCTGAAAAGCTTGCATTCTATGTGGAAATTGGTCAGGGTGTATCTACATGACTGCATAAGGGTGACCCAAACTTCACTACCCTGGAAACTGGTCAAGTCACCTTGATGTGGTGCTTTACCTTACCTAACAAGACCATACTCAGTTGTGGTTTGTTTGTTTCCATTTATACATTTGTTTTGGTTTGGTTTGGTTTTTTTTAAACATGGTGCATTATACTAGCCCATACTCCACTTCAGGAGGTGCCATCATTATGGGCTTGGTTACTCCTCTAGCTTTCTTTCTGTGTTCCTGTATCATCTAGCCTGTTCACAGGTCTAGAGACTCTCCTGGCAGGTGAGACATTCATTCCACCCTGGCTCATAATCTGCATAAAATGTTTAAAATACTTATTGTTGTTGATCAGCTAGGTGAGTTACCTTGTCATTTAAGGAAATCAGGTTTGATAAGCACTAAATATTATTACTGTTCATTTATGGGATGAACATAGATAATACTTGCAGTTATTATAATGGGATATTTTTTATTCCAACTATGGAGGAAGTTAGTTTTACAATTTTCCATTTCAACATGTTGTTAAATTTAAGAACCTTAAAAGCTGAAAAATTAAATCTATCAATGTTTATAATAGGTCTTGGAATACCTGAGCAACGTCTAGAATCCTAGAAAAGAGAGGTAGTGATGCGCTTATACTTAGATTACTTCTGCTTTTAACAGCTAAACTAGTAAAGTTGATATTGATTCTAGCCAAGGTCCTGATGAATTGGATGAGTGAAAGTCTCCTGTTGAACTTCATATGTCCAATACTCAGCTATTGGAAACTGCAATTTCAGGTACTCTGCAAGTTCTGCCTCCAAATAAGATCTGAAAGCTTGGCAGTAATCTGAGCCACCTCCTGGTGCACAAAGATAAATTAGGACAGATTTAACAATAGATTAGTCCCTACTGAGGAAATGGAGCCAAAGAAAACTCCCTCAGATATATCTCTGTGTAGATTCGTTGCAGTTGTATAATTATGCTTTAAAATTCATAGCTTGAGTATGGCATTTTTTCACCAGGAAGTACTATGAGATCATATCTTTCAAAATATGAGTTATTCAACCATAAGAAGATCAGAAAATGTTACAGAGAGAATTTATGAAGTCCAACAGAAACGTTTCCTTTGCCATGGTGAGCTTGTCAGAATTCTGGTAATTTTTTTCTCTTGCAAGAAATACTCTTGTTTTGAGGTCCTAACAGAAATCCTCCTAGGAAAGTACAACCAAAGATTGACAAAAAATAATGATGTAAGTGTATCCTTTTCTGAGCATGCATTCCCATTTTACAGAAATTAAACAAAATCTGTCAAGAGAAGACATGGAAGTTAGGAAAGGTGATTCAAATTAGTAGGAAGAAAGTGACTAAATCTAAAAGACACAATATTCTATAAAGACATTAAAGTTACTAAGGATAGGACTATTCTATCTAGGATTTAAACATTCAGCTAGAAAATGGGGTGATTTACAAATACGTAAGAAAACAAAAGTGTCATCATCACTAAAAGTATGTGCAACAGACTGTATAAAGCCAAGTAAATCCAAAAAAATCAGGTTTACTTCTAGAAAACTTTTTTGATGGTTTCTCAAATGTGGTTGACTTCTTCTAGCCACATTTTGAGAGTTTGTTCTCATACCAAGAAGAGAGCCAAGCACAGCGAAATGTGCGAATTAGCTTGTTTTAGCTGTCCTATCATGTGTGAAGAAAAAACCCCAAAATATATGACACCTTCAGTCAGCAAATGTTTTATGAGTTCATCAGTTAAAGGCTCAAATATAAGACTTAATTAAATTATCTGAACATGGTTTTGAAGGGACACAGTACTGCCTGTTGCTATGAGAAAGGTAATTGGACACCCAAGAATGCCTTGGTGAGACTTCTTGAAGAATGGGGTTTGGCTTGTCCTGTGATCTGTTTCCAGGTAAGGTCTGCATTGTAACAAAACTGATGCCCAGTTACCTCTTTACAAGAGAGCTAACTGAGGGTGACATGAGGAAAGAATTTTTTTAAAGAGTGAAACATGAATAAAAGCTTGAATAAGTATGGGTTTTATTAACAGCTCTTATTTCTTGCACATCTGTTATGATTTTATCCCCAGTTGCACAGACTCTAGGTGCTACCTACTAGTTTCTTGTGGTGAGCTTGACCTGTATGGGCAAAAAGCAATCAAGCATCCACATCTGTATAACAGATTTTTTAAAAAAAGAGGATTTTATTTTCAAGGGAAAAAAAAAGAAAAAATGAAAGTTTGATGTTTTCCTTGAATTTCCTGAAGATGTTGAATAGAGAAAGAAATCATCTTTGCATAATGAGTTTATTGATTATACCTCTGTAAAACTAAGTACATATTTTTATTACTTTTTAGCACTAGCATTCAAGCCGTAAAAAAAAAAAAAAAAAGCTATATAGAATTTTTACTAAACTTTCCAAGGGATGCAAAATATATAAATCAATAGCAAATAATTTCTTCTGTAATTTTAAATGATAGTACTAAATATAAAATTGAAAAGGGACATAGTTAACAATCTAATTCTATATACAGGTGCGGTAGAGTGTAACAAATACTTTTTCTGCTTTTCTTTAGTTGCTGCAGTACTACAATTCACAACTAGATAAAATAGCTATATAACCTGCCTAACCAGCACGACTCAAAACCACTGGTTTCTCTCTCCTATGATAATTTCCTCTTGTAATATAGGAATGGAAATAAGTTTTGGGTTTGTTTTTTTCTCTGATGGAACCTAGATCCTTGTTAGTAAAAGTATTTTGAGTCTTTCTTTTATCCATGTTCATAATTGTATCTTTAGCTTAAGAGCAGTTAGATATTACACATTAATTTTAGAAGCTTTTATATTCTGAAGAAAAGTTTTCCATGGTTAATGTAAGTGGGAAAAATTTATTTTGTGAGCTATGTTCATATAATTGTACATGTGAGATAATGAGGGTTTTTTCCTGATTTTTTCAGAGTTCAATGTGATATAAATTATGCCACAGTTGAAGACTACTCCGTGGAAGGGACCAAAATCACAGTAGTGTTTGCTAACAAGGTTGTAACTTCACAAGATTTGCACTGTAATTTTGAGGGGATTTCTACATATTGGTTATTCCACAAACAATTGTGGGTAGTTTTGTTAGTTCATTGTTGATCATTTGATCAGAGGTTAGCTAGCAATAGCAATTCAGTATTCAGTCTTGCACTAGACAAGACATTTATGCTATAATAAAACAATGTAATTCTGTAAATCATTCTACTCTGATATGAAAATATGGGTGAATGTTACTTAATTCCGTATAGAGAAGTATCTTGATGGCTGAGACATATTTAGTTGCCAAAATTCCACTGAATATCTGAAGCATCTCAGTAGAAAAAGCAGAGACTATTGTGTATTTTAAAAATTTAATAAATGGAAAGGTATGTATGTACCAGTGAAGATTTTTTTGGTGTAATTTCTTGATGCATGAGCCATGGTCCTTAATCATAAAAATTCTTAGAATGAAGACTGCTATTCAGCAATAATGGACATACAATTGACATTTTTTTGCTAAACAGAATCAAAAGCATAATAAGGAGTCTAGAAGACAAAGAAAATAGAGATGGCAAAGCACTAGGTTTGGAAAAGATGCAAGAAAATGTCATAAAATCATAGATTCACACAAACATTCATATTGAAAAAATCTTTAAGAATCCAAGCATTAATCCAGCACTGCCAAGACTTCCACTGAACAATGTCTGTGTCACATCTACACGACTTTTAAATACCTCCAGGGATGGTGACTCCACCACTTCCCTGGGCAGCCTCTTCCAGTGCTTGAGAACTGAAAAAGTTTTTACTAATACCCAATGTAAACTTCCTCTGGTGCAACTTGAGTCCATTTTCTCTGTCTCATTGCTTGATATCGGGAAGGAAGGATCAACACCCACCTGGCTACAGCCTCCTTCCAGGTAGTTGTGCAGAACGATAAGGTCTCCCCTCTACCTTCTTGTCTTAAAGCTAAACAATCCCAAGTCCTTCATCCTCTCCTCAAAAGACTTGTGCTCTAAACTCTAGGTCGTTTTCCACTGGCCCACTTTCCAGACATCTTTTCCCAAGTGTGTAGCTCTGCCTGGATTTGTTGTGACCCAGGTGCAGGAGCCAACACTTTGCGTTGTTGAACCTCATACCATTGGCCTTGGCCCATCAATCCAGCCTGTCCAGATCCCTCTGCCGAGGCTTCCTACACTCTGGCATGTCAACATTCCAGCCCTCCTTAGTGTCATCTGCAAACTGACTGAAGGTGCACTTTATCCACTTGTCCAAATCATTGATAAAGATACTTAATAGGGCTGGCCCCAGCACTGAGCCCTGGGGAACACCACGTGTGGCTGGCCACCATCTAGATGTAACTCTATTTGCTACCACTCTCTGGGCTCAGTCATCCAGCCAGTTTTTTTACCCAGCCAACAGTAATAAATAGAGAATTCTGTGGGAAGATGTCTCAAAGTCTTTACCTGATATCCAGGGTAAATGTCCAAGGCGACCCCCCTCTTTATTCGTCAGACAGTCTAAAAGCGTCATTTTGTGATCATTGATGAAAAAGTCAAAAGCTGGTCAGCAAATAGAAAGCATTTAAATGTTTGCATATAAAAAATAGTAATTGCTAGCAGTGTCATCCAGTGGCTATGTAATAAACTGCAAGGGCCAAGAGAGTCATTCAGGAGAGGCTTGTTCTAGAAGGAAAGATTTTCCTCATGCTCTCAAAGTATACTTGAAGAGTGGGAATCTCAGCTAAGACCAAACTTTTGAGTCTCTCAGCTGGCAATAACAGAGGTGGTCACTTTCTTCTACTTGAAGCTGAGGGAGAACAGACATTGGAATACATGTTTTTCAATTTTGCTTTCATGAATTCATGAGGACTAGGTTTAGTGTATCAAAATATTTGGAGTCATAGCATAAAGTGGGCTAGTTAGTTGTCTTCTCATAAACCTATGAAACAGACAAAATAGCTGTTTTCTAATGTATTGATGTACCTCCTCTGCTTTCTAGCATTTGTGTAGCTATTTAATCCAGAACTTCTGGAGAAAGATTAGGTCTGCTTTTCTGTCAGTTAGATACAGTCAGACAGCACTCTGAAAAGTCTGTCTATTAAAGCAAAAGACATCTAATATGCAAAAGGAAAGACATGGCATCAGGGGAGGAAGGATAAACTAGTCAGCAACAAAAACGTGGTTATTTTAGGGAACAGAACTACAGGGTCAACTTCACATTTTAAATCAATAAGTAACAACAATTACTTTCACATTTGTTCTGAGGAATCAATGTTGAACTGATTGAAGGTGCATATGACTGAATTCTATAATGATTTTAGCTTTTTTTAGCAAAGTGTTAAGTATTAAGGCTTTTTAAAAGAAAATTTTGTTGAAACGGAAGCCTAAAGTTATTCCATATTTACTTGCTTTTGTTTATAGATCCTAAAATATTTACAGCAACTTAACCCTGGCGGGTTGCTGAGTGAATTCCTGGCAAAATGTTTCTGGAATATATTATTTGCTGAAAAATACTTTTTCTGCAAAACTACTGTGGTAGGTATGGAACTGAACCACAAACCTATCAGGAAACACAAAACATTTGTTTTAAATTTACCAAACTGATATAAGAATAACTTCCATTGCTGTATACTGTAGCTATCTACTTAAATCTCCTAACTCCCCAAAGCTGTGCTAGCTTTCTGAGCCTTTGGTTCATTCCTAGCTAGCAGCACTGAGAAAAGAGTCTTGTCTTTGCCAGAAGTGGTAGAGTGTTAGCTCTTGGACACCACAGAATTGTAAATCCTTTCTAGCCATAGTATGTCATCGTGACAGTGTAGCTAACAATTCTGTTGTCATAGATTAAGTGTAGACCACCAGCAATCCAAAAGTTCTCTTATTTTTCATCTGAATCCTAAACCATGCTTTTTTCAGCATTACTTGAAAGTGTTTAAAAACTTTTATAAATGCCTGAATTTTGCTGTTGAAAAAAAAGATCTGGGAATAGTCATTGTGATGATTATTATCAAAACCTGAATACATGAAAAATGTTGACTTAAGGAAATTGAAATATGGGTTTTTTTTTGAAATAAGGCCTTCAGTGGTAGGACCAAAAGTAGAATATGATATAAGGAGATGAGGGCAAAGTATGTACAAAATGATTGCTGAAGTCCTCATTAGTTGCAAAACAAGGTTTGTCAAGAAAAGTTGTGCACCTGATGATTCATCTGTCCACATCTCAATTAACTAGTGTATCACAGGATTTCTGGGAGAAAACTCCATTCATTCTTTCTCCATATGCTTGAAATAACTGTTCACCAAGGAGTGTAAAAGTGGTAAGTTTTGGCAAAGAAACAAAACTTTTATTACAGCTCAAAGAGCTACATCAGCTTTGAGGAATTAGGAGCTAGAACAGAAATCTAGTTCTCATGAATGTTTACTTGTCTGTTTCCCCCCTCCAAACACACGTACCTTTAGGACACTAGTTTAGGATACACATGTAAGAATTGACTTTGTATACTTATTTCAAACTATGTCTTTTAAATCCCACATTTCCTTGTATAAAACTGAATCACCTAATAGTCAAAGCATGTGAAGAAGAAATTAGCTACTCTATCTAGTTAGAACCAGTAACTGCTAGAATAAGTCATGGATCTGGAAAACTGGTAGTACAATTCTCTAATTAAATGCTTAATTGTATCAAATCTTTGTAAATCTCTCCTAAAATTTTAAAATTACTGATGCTTAAATTAAAATTAATTTTCTTAATTAAAAATTAATGATTTTTAGTACTATGGCAGCTGAAGTTGTTGATTATTAAGATAATCCATTACAGTTATTTTTACCACTAGAAACAATCAGTTCTAGGCCCAAATTACAATAATTAATTTCCTGTAAGTAAAGAGCTTTACCCCACTAAAATGCAAGTGTTATTTTTTAGCCACACTAATTTTCTGAATTTCCCAAAGTTACTACTCATATATGAACCTTCTTAATTTTCCTGAAAAATATATCCTGCTTTCATGCTAAAAACTGAGCTGAGATTTAAGCCCTATTTGCTTTAATTTTACTTGTACATGAGAAGTAATTTCAGGGAAATAGGGTAGTAACTGAAAATCCCTGATGTCACAAAGGAAACAGCCTACTCCTTATACAGAAAAACAAGTCAGCATATCACTTTTCAAGACAAGACTACCATCTTGTGGTCTTTGTGTACAATGACTGGTTGAAGTCACAGATTTTGCATAAAGATAGAAATAACATTCACTTCTGTTTCTGTTTGTTATTAACTGTGTAAGTCTTTGTGCAGACAAAGCTTATATATCTTTCAATAGAAGCTTTGAATCAAACGATGACTTAGTTGACTTTTTGTTTGGCTGGCATAACAGATGCAGAATAATATTCAAAAGCACAACACAAATGCTTTGTATAAATCAGAACTGCTGAAGATGCGTCCTGTTAAAGAAGACTAACAAATCAACAAAACTGTGCTACAGTCTCTCTGTTTGACACACATGAGGTAACTGGATTTTGCTTCTTTTTCTGAAAACAATACTGGTTGATGCAAATAAGAAGCAGGGCAAATACTTAGCTGATTGTCCTCATAAAAGGTGAATTTTTTTTTGAATGGACTGGTATGACTGTCTAAGGTAAACTGGCTGACTTAATTAGACTGGCTGACTTAAATTGTTTACTACTTTGTGTTACTGGATTTAGGTGCATTTAATGTGGTATCGGAATGTAACTCATTTAAAGTGAAACTTCTGTCTACAGTATTTCATCTGCACTGTGCTTGAGAGATCTGCCTTCTTAGTACAAATGAGATCAAAATCTCATGTGATTTTATGAAAAATGGGGAAAAACTCTCTTGATTATACCTAGAAAAATACTTAGACTTAACCTTTTCAGGGCAGCAAAAGAAACTACTGCTTTACTAGATGACATTCACTACAATCTTACAAATTATATGTGTACAGTTGACGTGTTTTACCATGTCATGTCTTTGAAAATTAATACTTGCAGGGTTTACTTCTAGTTAATAGCTCATTGGAAGAGATGCTAATTTTTTAATCTTAACAACATAGGTGTTGCCCTGTTATAACTGCATCTAGTGATCTCTGAGTCGAAACTCCTTTCAAGAGAGGAAATTCAGGCTTCTTTGCTCACTCCCATCTCTGCTTGCTACCAGATGCAGGCACCTGGGCAGTCCAAGAGCAGATCTGTTCAGCAACAGCTGAGGGAAAAGAAAATTTTGTGGCCCTTGGGCTTTTCCCTGTCTTTTGTCATGAGGTCATCAGGAGGCCCAGCTGTGCCTTTGTGTTCTGTTGGTTGCAGATATCGCCTGAGGATCTTTTCTGGCTTCTTGTCCCTTTAGTGTGAAGCTGTGAGAAGAACCTGGCTATGTCCTCTTGAGGATGTTGAAAGACAACTGAACAGAGCAGGATGCAGCCTCATCAACCTTTCCTCTCCAAAGTGACTCAAGCCAGTTGTGCAGACTTTCCTCACATAATCTATGTTCTGTCTGCCTGCTCACCTGGGTCTCCTGAGCATTTGCTGTAGCTTGCTGATATCCTTGGTTGTGTGATGAGTATTACACTGGGCTTAATCCTCCCACCATGGTCTAGCAAGTGTTAGAATTCCCTTTGCCCATACTGATGTCTTGAGTCTGACATACAGTATGGTGAGACTGGTGAGTAATGGAACCAGTGAGGATCACCTGCCTGAAATCAAGGTGCCTTGAAAATGGTGGGCCCAAGCTGTAAGGACCTTCCAATAGCAACTGGAGACTCTGTCAAAAGTTTTGCTGCAATCTATATATGGAATTTCTACTGCTTTCATCCCATTGAATGATTCAGTTCATAGTAGAAAGTTATCAAGCTGACCAGACAAGGTATAGTAACTGTGTTTTTAACTTTTACTTTACAGTACACAAGACAAAGCTGGTGTAAAGCCCTTATACTTGGTCCAGATTCTTGTAGGAACATGAACTATTCCATTTTGGTTGCTGTTTACCCTTTTCTTCTTGTTTTCCTTATACTGAGCCAAAGTAATGTGGGAGAACTTCCCAAACAGTTTTAATCACCAGTTTGCTGTCTGTCTTATTTATGAAGAGAACTGTAATCTTTGGTATGACTGTGTATTTTTTTCTTTTTTTTATCCAAAGACTTTATTGCTACTTAGTGTTTGATAGAACTGATTCAAAAAGCATCTATGGACAGCCTGCTATATATTTCAGTCTTTTACTATGACTTAAAAAGAATAAGGTAATATATATTACAAGAAACAAACAAACAAACCAACCCTATTTTTTTCTAAGGCTTGAAAAATGCTTTATGTATAATACAAGGGCAGGCAGTATATGCTTATCGGTGTCACTGGAATATAAATTATTATTGTTGTTGAAATACTTAGTTACAATGTTAATCAACATTAGTTCTCCAAGGCAAGTGATATCTTGGGAATGAATTGTCACATTAAAAATTAACAAATATTTATAACAAATAGTTATAATTACTGCAAAACTGACATTACTTGTTCATAGCACAGCATAATCTGAGATTTCATAAAGTTACTTCACTACAACTAGAAAAAAAATTTTCCCTAAGTAAAATATGTTGTCTATAAATCAAATAAATCATCGACTACATGGTTTTGTAGTTTCATTCTATCTGAAATATATTCTTGTTTGTCGTGAGTTTGTGTTTTCATAGCTTTCAAGACAAATCATAATTACAATATTTTTTTAAAAAGGTTAAGCTAAAAATAAATCCAAAAACCCACAACAAAAGCAACTAGATTAATCCAAAGAAAATAAAAGCATTCATTTTCTCCATGCACCTTTCATTACATGCTTTCCTGTGTGTTTTCTCTGTAGCTTTTTGAAAGTAGTTAATTTTCTCCACTGAAATGTAGAGCTGCCCTAGTCCCATATGATTCCATGTTAAATTCAGTAGTATCTATTTAATTCAGTTTCCTCTACAGAGACATAGGAAACATCTTGGGTTATCAGAAATGCATGACTGTATGTGCTTTTTATAGGAAGATACCATTTCCAAACATTTAGCTATGTAAAGTGGATTTCAGCTTCTCTGGAGTACCTCTCATTTACCCCAGAGACTTTGTGTCTTGCAGGAATAGTACTGAGCAATGCATCAAAAATATCTTTTTTTTATCTCTGCCAAACAGATCCTATTAAAATAAATCAGTTACATGTTCTCGCCACTCTTCTGGGACCATGAACACCAACCGGATTAAAAATAATAGTTTGAAAAGTAATTTCATACATCTTTATATCCAGAAAAACATCTAAATTAGCATCCTTTAAAAATGCAGTTGCTGGAAGACACATATAGTTGACTTGGTTATTGGATGGACTATTTTTCATGTGCCTTTCCTGCAAAGTAAATAAATATAGATAACAGTTTTTGGAAATGTTCTTCTGACAAAAATGTTACCCTGTCTAATAAAAATCCTTTATGTCACAGAGTCGTAGAATCATGTTGGAAGGGACCTCTGCTCAAAACAGGATCAACTAGAGCAGGACTGTGTCTGGTTGAATTCTGAGTAACTCCAAGGACAGGGACTCCACAATCTCACTGGGCAGGTGTTTCATTGCTCTCAGAGTTAAAATGATTTTTATGTTTAAATAGAATTTTCTGCACTTCAATTTGTGACCGTTGCCTTCATTGTCATTGATAAAATAGAAATATTGTTTTTCATACAGATTTTTTTGCTTAGTTTTAAAGATGATAGATGTAGCAGACTACCTAATTTGAGATAGAACACATGTAAATGAGTGAGCTCTATATCTATTCTGAATTATAAGACTCATACACATTTAAGGCCAAGTTGTTAAAATTACACAAAGTAGTTATCATGAATTAGTTTTTTTCATCTCAACTTCACTCACACTGGCTTTATCTCTGGCAAGTGTTCAGTAAAAACAAACCTGTTATGTCCACAATATTTAAATCTTTTTAAACCATCTGTTCTTCTGACAGGGACAGGAAGTCTATTGCAAATGTTTTATTTATTGTGGTACTTTCCTGTTGCTCCTCCTATCTTTTCTGGCACCTTTAAAATTAATTCTTCCTTCCTATATCCTTCTGCAAATCCTTGTGCATAGACAATATCATTGGTACACAAAAGCCAGAATTTTACATTTCTAGATACTGAAACACTAAGAAAATTGAAAGCATGAAAAGCAAGCCAAAGGAACTTCCAAAGGGAAAATTTATGGATTTTTTTTCATACAGAAGTCTTTTGATAGGCCTTGGTCATTTTTTCTACAGCTGTTTTAAAAACATGCAAAGAAATTATCGATCTTCTGTAAGTAAAATTCTGCACTGGCTGTTCACAACCTGACATTAGCAAAAATTATAATTTGAGAATCATATTTCAAAGTTAGTTGACCTATAATAGGCTCAGATTTCCAAATTAATTATCATTGATTATTGTGCCTAAAGAGATAATGAATAGTCTTACAACCAGCACTTCTTATCTTCTAGTGACCATTCTAATGAACTTTACAGCTCTTCTGATTTTCAGCATACTAATCCATTTCATATGATTAAATTTTATTCTATTGATGAAATCTTCAGGGTTAGAATGTCATATATGTAGTTCCAGTATCATCAGACCAAATAAGCCAATGATAAAATTGACCTGATCAATAGGGTGGAATTATTTTGTTTACTCTTTGTATTAAAACCAATATTAAATGTTTCCCTCTTTCAGAAATGTCTACTATTTCTCTTTTTAATTTCTCATTGTTTGCTTACTTTGATGAAATGAAAACACATCTATCCCATAAAATAGCTTTTAAGCAGTATAATACATTTAGAGCAAAAAAACTGGACTTTGTTTTTTGGCGTTAAAATTTTCGGTTTTGCTTGTTATCATTGAAACACGTATTGTAGGCTGCATAATCGCCATGTAATGGAATTTTATCTACAGGGATGGTGTAAAGTTTTGTTGTCTTACAATAATGGCACTGAATCTTTTGCATTCCTGCTGAAGCTGTCCTTCCTACTATTTTTTCTGTCCAAAAAGATTGCTTCTTTTCGTCTTACAAGACTAAAACTTCCTAGAATTACTAGGAAATACTAGAGGTGGGACTTACTGGTAACAGAGTTGAATTGACAGGTGAGTTGAGGTATTTCTGTTGCTGCCTGGCCATCAGGATGCTTTGTGGCAAAATGTATTCCTTTTTATATCTCAAATTCTTAGATCAGTTCATCATTAATACACTCTTGTTTCCTAGTTAAAGCTGGATGAGTGATGCAAATTTTGCTTCTCTTGAGCATTTCTCTGAGCTGTAGATGTCACTCTAAGGCTGACAAAATGTTGCTGGCTTCTTTCTTATAAAAAAAAAATAAAGTGGAGGAGGAAGATGTTGAAAATTTTAATTGTTTACTCCTGAAATATTTACGTTTTTATACATTAGCTTGAACAGACAGGAATTGCAGTAAAACTCTTGCACTGAATGATGAGGTATGGATCATGGAAAAAACGTCAGTTTTTCAGTACTTTACCTGACTGATATCTCAAGTATTTTTCAGGAAATATAGTTTTAGTGAATGTTAATTTTATTGCATTCAGAAGACTTCTAAAAGCCAGATAGAGAGCTTAAAAAAGTTATTTTGTTTTAAACCCTAACAAACCCTGACTACCATGACTACCATGTGAGGTGTCTAAAGTTGAATGCCATTTAGGTAATCTGTTTGGCTGACTGGATCTCAACCTTTGCATTCACTAATGTTCAGATACAGTAGTGTAGTTACATTAAATATAAAAATTAGAGCACCAGAGAAAGTCAATTGCATTTGATAAATTTAGAACCCTGTTGAGGGCAAAACTGGAACCCTACCGACATGGAGAGCCAGCAATTTGCTGTGAGCAAATTAGCATATTAACAGTCTAATGAAAATAAAGACAGAATTTCCATTAGTCCAGTTCAAATAATGCTAACACATTGCAAAATATTAAAGACAGGCAGGTCCTGATCCCTGAGTTGTCAGGGCAGTACAGAACCTTGTGCTTTCTTCTGCCAGGGCTGGGGCCACTCCTGGCTGGGAGTGGGACAGGTCCTGGCTGCCAGGCTCTGCCTTCGCCCACCTGGGAGAGCCTCAGGCAGCCACCTCAGTGCCCTGAGAGGTATCACAGACACTGTCTATATTCCGAGGGCTGAGATGAGATGGGGTCTGGATCATGGATGGGGTGGAGTGATGACCTAGGCCCAGGACAGACAGGGTCAGAAAGGGTCAGCATGCCCTCAAGAGCCTGGAAAAACTACCTGGGAAACACCAGCTATTTAAATGAGATGATAAAAGCTGGGTGTAGTGGATACTAAACCTCTTTCTTTCAGATCTTACCCTGCCACCTCTCAAATTATTAAAAAGCCATCAATGAACTTTAGGATGCATTGGTTTTTTCCTGTTCCTCTAAAATTTTGCTTAGGTAAGAATAATATACAGTGATTTATATCCCTGCAGAAGACCTTGGATGTTATGGGTACAATGTTCCCCACTCCACACTATTACTTTCTCATTCCAATACCTAAAATTGCTTTCTGAAATCTGCCAAGAGGGTCAGATCCACAGTTAAATGAATTTCAAGGCAATTGAGAAGATAAGAGTTCATAGCAAGTTTTGAGCTCTAAAAAAAGGAAAACAATTTGAAACCTCTACTTAAACTGAAGGAAGTGAGAGGTCTGGAAGGCTGGTGACATATTTTTTTCTTAATTAAAATTTTTGGACAAATAGAGTCATAAAAGGATGAAAAATATTAGAACTGCATTTATTTTATTTTTTAAACTACTATATGCTTATATGTTGATATAAGTCACCCCAATGCTGGATTAACAGGGTAGAATTTATGTTTATAACTTCGGTATAGCCAAATGGATCACTTTTCTAGAGAGAAAATATGCCTTTGGAAAGTGCAAAATATATATGCTTAGAAAATGAGTGAAGGTACTCTTCCATTTGAGTACACAAATACAGTAAACATTTATGGAGATTATTCACCTGAGACAATTTCTATTAATTTTTAATAAGGCAGGTAAAAAAGCATCTTGAAGAGAACTTTCATCCTACTTCATCTGGTCTGCCAATGTGCTGAATAGTGCTTGTTCAATTGCTATATTATTTCAATAACTTTCTGGTTTGCCTCTAAACTAGAACACATGATAGATATGATTTAATTTCTTTCAGAATACTTCTCAAAGAAAATCAGTTTCTTTAACTATTTATCTCATATGGCTTGCAGACTAGGTGCAGGTTTTGTTTTTTTCTTCCTATATTTGTTATTCTCTTTACAGCTAGCCTTAATTAATTTTTTCTCAGTCCCTCTGTAAGTGTAATCAGATTTTTCAACAATTATACAAATCCTTAAAAATCTGGTTCCACAATTCTATAGGATGAATCAGTGCCCTTATTTTTTCCAGTAGATCTTCAAAAATTCTGTGCTTTTTGAATATCATTGTTTCATGTCCTGCTTTTCCAGTAGGAAAACTGGGGAAAAAGCTGTAGCATAACAGAAAACTGCCGGTGTCAGCATGAAGAGGCTGTGCTAGAAACTATTCAACACATATTTGCTCCTCCCTGCCCAGGACTCCTAAAACATTTCTGAGGATCCTTGATTTGATTCCCTGTGCCCCAGAGCATCTGTGATCTAGCCCAGCTCTGGATCCTTGGGCCTTCTGCTGGAGAACCCTGCTGCTGTGAGAAACACACACCTGGTTCATTATTCTTAAATGATTATACTGTGTACTTTACGTAATCTTTTAGTTTGTCTGACCCTTGACCCTTTTAGGCCAAGACGACAAATCTGATGATGAAATCTATGTTTTGGATTCAATTGCATTTGAAATCTTTTACTAGTATGTAAATGTTTCATTAAAAAGTTAGAGTCCTGTTTCATTTCCTAAACATTTAAAAGTCGTAGTCTGTGTTAAATTGCTTTTCAATGTGACTTTGAATATATCTCCACCAGAGACCTTTCCTTACAGTATGTGAAATCAGTGTGTTAGGTAAAATATTTAGATATAAATTTTTGCAATTTTTCAGCTTGTTGCTGTGTGTAATGAAATTCTACATTATGATAATCCTTTCTGAAAGTAGGCATTTGTACATATACATTGTGGACCTGTCAAAGATGATGTTTAACTGCTCATTGTGGTGACTCTTGAGCTGATATGACAGTGTAAGTCCTGGGAAGTCTTTACATAATTTTCTTCTTAAGTGCAAAGACTTATGACTTTTCTGAATGTAAAGAAAACAGAATGACATTTAAAAGCAATGATATTCAGGACATATATGCATAATTCTATTATCTACAAGCACAATAAGAAGCTTATCTTCCCTTTGCTGTTAACATTTTTTGCTTCAAGAACAATTTAAAAATAAGGAATAGTTAGTTTTGTGGCCAAAGATCTATAATCTTTACATCAAGCAATGGGTGATAAAATACTCACTTATTGCCATTTTAATTGAAAAAAAAAAAAATAGCAGTTTACAGAAGTGCAGAATACAGCTTTCTTTAGTGTAGGATTGTCTCAGCTTAGAGACATCAGCTCCAAGTGTTATGTGTGTCTGCCCCCTTAACATGGGTTTTGAGTAGAACAAGCTTTGTGACAGGACACATAGAGAGCAGAAAGATTTCAGCCATGGGATCCTCATGAATCTCAAGAAATACTCAGATAAAGCAGAGTGTTGATCAAGTTGGAGGTTTTAGGGAGAACTTAACTAGGCCTTTCTATTGTAACAGTCATGTAAGTATCAAGAAAATTGTTTTTTTGTAAAGCAGACTATAACTTTTGAAGCAAATGGGGTACTAAGCATACTAGAAAGTAACATTACTTTGGGGGAAAGATTTGTTGCATTTGTAAGCGTTTTGTCTTGGAGTGACATTTAAATCACTTAAGCAGTGCTGTGTTGTTTATTTTTAAAGTTGAAGATTTATTACTGTAAATAAACAAAATGAAAGAGTAGCATGCACAGAAGTCAATAATTTAGGAGATATGGTGTCAAGACCACAGCAAGTAGAATTAACCTGTGATATTGTAGCTGTGGTAAACAAACTGCAGCAATCAATAATGAAATTAATCAACTTCAGATAAGTGAACAAAGAGATTTACCTCAGATTTCAGGTCAAAATCCAGTCAAAGGATTCCTCCTCCAGGTGATGGAAAAGTGTGTGGGTGTTCAGTTAAATCCTGAATGAGCAACTGATGAGATTAATCTATGTGTACTTAAAAGATGGTAGAGAGCTCTTCAGCATGGAAACATGCATCTCATATCTAAGCTGATCTTACTAAAAGTAGAGGATCAACTATGGATGCTGTGCTCAACACTGGTATGGTCCATGGCTGTGGAAGCCTCTGTGGGGTTACAAAGGAGGAAACATTATTTTTTGTCATCTGTGTTTCTCCCTTCTGTCTTCTCAAAACATTTCATGTATGGCAGATAGAAACTTAGAAGGTGAAGAGGAAGCCCAGGTCACTGCTTGTGAATGTGACTGTGCAGATGAAACATAGAGTTTTAAACATTGAAGCATTAGAATTTTAGCTAAAAGGTTAGCTTTGCTGAAATTAGTTAAAATGAACAAGCAAGCTTAGCTGGAGTTAATTAAAGGGATTAACAGTTAGCTAGGGAGTCAGGCCTAGAATAAGTTTTTGAGATATAAGGAACTGATTGCTTGCGACCTTGTTTGTTCAGCTGCGCTTGTGCTTAACAGATCTAAAGAAATGTAGACAGTTACAAATATTTCAGTTGAAAACCCATTTAGAAAGAATGAAGGGAGGAACTGGAGGGTCGCCCAAGTCATGTGCACTGTGAAAAACTAGAAAGGTAGAAAGGTCAAAATGAGAGAGATGAGGGTTACTTCATCCTGAATGACCCCCTCAAATCATGAGACCACTGACCCATTTCAAAGGACTGACCGCGCATGATTAATGACTTTCCAGCTAATTACCATAGGAAGCGGGAGATGGGAGGTGTCAATGTTATGAATATGTATTTGTACTGAATCTTTTGTGAATAAATAGACCCTGTAATGCTTTGTAACTTTGCACTGTGTATCAGGGAGAGATCCCATGCAGCCGCCTGGCCAAAATAAAGGAAACATACACTTCCTAACTTTGTTAGGGGGTCTTTGTCCGTCTCAGTTGGGTGTTGATATTAGGTCTATACCCATATTTTGGTAATTCACAGATGCAAAGATCAATGGAGAAGGAAAGAAAACACTCACTTAATAGCTTTGAAATGGAATTCTATAGTGCTTGGGACTACAGTTGCCCTGCCAGCCTATTGAGACCACCATGTCTATGGCAAGATACACTTTTCAGTAATTCTTCATTCTTCATTCTATTCCTGTACTATTAGTGAGAATGTAACTGGGGAATGCTACTGCAAACAACTCAAAATCTCTATGGGCCTTTCAGCTTTTCATTTATCCTGAGAATTAAGTCAAACTTTTAAAAAATGTTACATAATTAGTATTGGTGCATTGTCTGTTCATACAGGCACTTCTGTACTTCTTCTAACCAAAGATTACAATATATTTCTGGTTTTATCCCTGTGGTTCTGCAAAAGTCACAAAAGAGGAGATTTAAGGCAATCCATCCTCAAATTGACAAAGATATACTAATACTATTTCAATATTATCATTGAGTCTTATATAATTTTCAGTCTTTTTCATTGAGTTTCCAGCCATTTCTATGTAGAGAAACAAGAGAAATTTTTTCACTACCATGAAAGAAAGTAAAAACTAACTATTCAGGAACCAAAACTGAGGGATGGGAAAAAACCCTCATGGTTTCTGGTTTCGTAAGAAAAACTTTCAGAATTTTTCTGACTTGTGTTCTAGATCCTGGTTGAAGTACTTTATGAATAATTTAGGGTAGCCTTATTATCTAGGTTGGCTGACTAAGCATCTGGTCTTAAAAAAAAGAGAATGTCACCTGTTGGAGAAGAAAGCATAGTTCTTTCCAGATCAACACTTGAAAGATACTCTTGAAACACTTTGAAAATGGAAAGAACTGCAGCCCACGGAGACTCTTTTGCTGAAGGACTGTAGCTGAGCCTGGAGAGGTTCATGAAGAATTGTAGCCTGTGAGAAGGTCCCATGCTGGAGCAGAGAAAACTATGAGGAGGAAGGAATGGCAGACTGACCGTAGCTGCACATTCCTCATCACCCTGCTTTGCTCTTGGAAAGAAGGTAGAGGAGTCAGGAGTGAAGGGGTAAAGTCAAGCCTGGGAAGAAGGGGAGAGGTTTCTCTTTGCTTCTCACCACTCAACTTGATTTCTAATTGGTGATAAATTAAAATAATTTTCCTCAAGTTGCTTCTGTTTTGCTCACCACAGTAAGTGTACCAAACCCACATGTCAAGGCAAGAATATAGGAACGGAATAAACATGTATGATACATACCAGAGTATGTATCCTTGTGTTCACTAGCCCTCAGTGAATAAATCCTTGGAGGAAAAAAATCAAATTGCTTTTGCAACCCTTTCAAGAATTTATTGCCTTCAGTCCCCTCTGGCTATTTTCCAGATTACTTATCCATCATATGAAGACTTTTGTTTGTAACTGCCATCCATTAGTTTCATCTGATATCAGCTAATTCTTTTTTTGGAACTGACAGTGAAAAATGGATTTCTACTTTTTTCACTGCCCCTCATGACCATGAAGACCTCTTTCATATCTCCTTTAGTCATCTGTTCTTCTATTTCCACTCTTCAGTGCACAGAAGCCATTGTAAGTCACTCTTGAAATCCTTTCTCTGTACATCTTCAGAAATTCCTTTGAATCCTTTTTCAGAGTTAGAGGATCAGTACCCATAACTGCACACACTAATCAGAATGTTACTGAACCATGGATTCACACTGTGTTATAAATCCCCTTGTTTCCTTTTTCTTTCTCAACAATTTCTGGCTTTAAAATGATTATTTTTGATAGCTTCTGAATAGTGAGCCAATATTTTATATCTATCTATTATAGTTCTAAGTTTTCATCTGAGCTGTCAGTCAAAAGACCACCTTTTCATATGTAACTTTATCCAATGGACAAGGTTTGAGATTTATTTAAATGAATTTAATGTGTAATTATTAGAAAAAAATTTTGAAATTCTTCTTGATCCTGATTTACCTTTAGTAGCTTAGCATCAATAACAAAATTTGTCACTTTATTATTCACCCCTTTTGAATATGTTGAAATGCACAGATTCCCTGAGAGATCTGGGATGCTACTGTTATCTCCCTTTACTGAAAAAACTCTCCTGTCCCATTTTTCCAATGTTTTGATTAATTATTCATCCATTGTTCACCCTGAAACTGCCTACATAGGTCTTTATGGCATAAAAGTACTGTGAGCAAGTAAATTTTCACAATTTGCAGGGTGGAGTAAGCCATGTTACAACTCCTGACTCAGCTGGGCTAGTAAATTGTGTTCTCCAAAACCTAATATCATAGGAATCAGCTTCTGTTTTAAAAAACAGAAATTTATTTTGACCACGTGCCATTGAACTGATGCATTGACCATGATCTATTACTTGTGGTGCTCTGTGTTTTCAGCTGTATAGGAAAATGTTTTCTGTGGTGGTATAAGGACCTGTTAATGCATTATTTCTGAAAAAAACCCAACAGAATTAACTTTTTTTTCATTAGTCAGAGGTTTGGACTAGTGGTCTGACTGTTCCTAGAAGAAGGGGTGTCTTAAAAGGAAGAGGTTCCTATAGGTCACTGTTATGTGTTGCAACAGTGTGTGTAGTTGCACAGCAATGAAGCTAAGAGGAAAATACAATAGGAAGAAGATAGCAGTCTTTCTCAACAATATCTATTGTATGTGACAGAAGGCTAATGTTTCAGTCAATTTTTGGTGTGAGATCATTTTTGAATAGTTTACCAAGCATAGTCACTGAGGGACAGTCATGTCTCAGTTGCCATGCAACTATGTAAATTGAAGGAGAAAAGAACAGATGTTAGTCTTCTTATGCTAAATATATAGTTAATGAAAAACACACTTAATGAGAAAAATGTTTAAATGTATTTCATTACTAATGAAGATGTAAATAATTACTGTGGCCTTTTTGTGACACTTGTATTCAAGTCAAAATGTTAAGCAAAATATAACACACATTTCAGTACAATATGTATTACCTAAATATGTGATCCAGTTCAAGAAACAGAAAGGCAAGAAAAATTTAAACTTGTTGTTCAGAAAGCATACTGCAATATTGGTGCAATTTGATGCTGTGAGATATGATACATATTGAAGTTTGCTATGGATCTCTAAGAATATGAAATTAGTGAGTCAAACCTGGTTGATCAATGCCTTGTGTTCATGCAGAAATAAATGGAAAGGCTAAAAAATTTTATAAAACAATGTAACACCATGCCACTGCCAGCAGTTGTCATATGTTATAGTACCTTCTTCTAGTGTTGTACTTCGATCTGAACTCCGTTTTGTGGGGACCAAACAACTGAAGATATTTAATGTTTAATTTTTAATAGGAATATACTATGCCAGAATATAATTTCCTAATTTTAGGTCCACAAAATTTTACCAGGATCACTCTTCAAGTGAGTTCACAGCTTAACAGACACTATTCTGCAATGCAAAGGTGTGGAAGACGAGTTTCTTCTGCCAGTTTTGGAGCCACATGCAGAGCATTAGGTATTACTGCAATGTATTTAAAAAACAAAAATATATATGAATACGAGTATTGCATGGATAGACTCTGTTGTGAAGCAGAGAGAAGATGAATTCAAGATCAATTTATTTCTAGTTATTAAAAAAAAAATCAACCCTCTGACATCACCTTCAAAGCCTACCATTCATTTCACCTAAAATTTTGACAAATATTCTAAAATTTAGTTACTATTTATTGCAATGCCTAAGTCCTCACTTAGGTGAGAAGAAATGTCAACTTCAGGCAGAGAATTTTTCTTCTTATCCTGGACATCAAATGTCTTTGAGAAATACTTTTCTCAGCCGTAAAAGGACTTTTGGAAGCTAGTTTCAAATGGATCATGAAACTTCAGATATCTGGAAAAGGTAAAATCTATTTTGAGCTTTGCTATTTTCACAGCTCAAACCATTGTTTATGCAGATATGCATTAGAAACCATGTGGGATAGTTCAAAATTATGTTTGAAGAGAGATAAAAGTGCAGTTCACATGTTCAGAGAATATGACTCTCACTTGAGAATTACTTATATTGCAGTAGAGTGCTCTTTGGAAAAAGTACAAGGAAATATGAGGATGTAAATGTTTATACTCTAAAACAGATTTCCTTAGAGTCTAGCTATGGTTAAAATACATTCGTTCTAAACCACTTTTTTTACTTGCAATTCTTTCTATGATATTTATTTGAATCTTTTGTTCTGCGTGCTTCACTGGTTGCACCTTTGGCAAACCCACGTATCAGTAGGGAGGTATGTATGTGCTCTTAAATATTTTTTGGACATGGAGGTTTAATATCACTGGAAGAGTTGGTCTTTCTTTGGACCTTTGGTAGCTAGTCTTTTTTGCTGAAATGATATATCTGAGATTTTTCTTCCACAGTTTAGATATATAAATAGTGAGCCTTACAAAGGTTTGTTAACAAAATTAACTTCACAGTGCATCCTTCAAATATCACAGAATCACAGAATATGCTAAATTGCAAGAAAGTCACAAGGATCATTAAATCCAACTCCTGCCCCTTCACAGGATCATCCTCAAAAGTAACACCATGTGCCCAAGAGCATTGCCCAAACACTTCTTCAACTCTGACCATCTGGTGGTATAACCACTTCCCTGGGGAGCCTGTTCCAATTTCCAGCCATGCCTGGGTGAAGAAACTTTTTTCAATATTCGACCTAAACCTCCCCTGACACAACTCCAGGCCATTCCCTGGGGTCCTGTCACTGGTCACCACAGAGAAGAGATCAGTGCCTGCCCGTGCTCCTCATGAGGAAGTTGTAACTTAAATGAGATCTCGCCTCAGTCTCCTCTTTGCCAGGCTGAACAGAGCAAGTGACTTCATATGGCTTCCCCTCAAGGCCCATCACCACCTTCTATATACAGGGTTCTTGTTTAACTAGAAAGACTTTAAGGCATTCCTTTCTTTAAGGAAATGGCATGATATTTTTGTAGAACAACATTTATATTAGTAATTATGCTTAGGGATTCTATCAAAGAATGAAATAGTGTTTGTATTTAAACAGTTAATAATTCAAAAAGTATAAATCTCAATTATTCACTGCTTTAGAGTCAGGTTATTCAATCTTAAAACTATGACATTGTTTTGGTGCTGTTGCCTTTCATATTCCACCTATATTTTTGGCAGTATACTTCATCTTTAATCCTCCATTTTCCTTCCAGAGGTAAATATTTGAGGTGTGTTAAAAGTTAATTCAACTAGGGAGTTTTTAGGTTATAGGATTTGTGAAAATATTCTCTTTTTCAACCTACATTTTCTTGTGTCTTGTGTCTAGTTTTTGTTTTATATCTCAGAAATGTCATTACTATCTTTGACCTGTAGTCAGTTAAAGGCCTTTACAATTTCTCAGCATCCATTGAAGAAGTCATATGGATATGTTTCCTTTATCTAAACAAAAATATTAAATTAAATTAAAACCTAAAATAAAATCACCTCTAAAAACATTTGATTCTCTTTTCTGGTAAAAAAAAATTATGTTGAAAGCTGAATTCAGGTGATGCTTAAAGCAGTAATTTTTTCTTTCTAACTGTAGTTTAATATTGATATTTTATCATGTTAATGAAGAGATGTAAGAAGGTTTCTACAACACAATTGCAGACAATAGGACATAATTATATGTTTATGTAGCTGATTATAATGTTGCTTCTATCAAGCTGCACAGAGGAAGAAAAAAGACTTGTTACATACCATACCTGATGATCATGACCGTCTCACTGTATGTGTCAGTGAGAAATGCCACTGTACTACGCAATTTTGCATGTGTAAGAATTATGTTGAAAAACCAAAATAATGTATTGTATCAATAAACTCCAAGGGAAAAAGTAAATCTTTTCCTCTAAATAGTAACCAGGAAATTTTCCACCATGATTGGATATTTTGGTGAAATAATTAATTGGCTTGGATTTTATTTCTTTTCACAGAACAGAGTTGAAATTGTAGCATGGCTTTGCATTAGGTTTTCATATATGTTAAATATACTACATAAACACATTTTATTTTTCTATGGCATTCAATATCAGGTTTTGTCATACCTGTAGGAAAGGCAGTCTTCTAGGAACGTAATACAATAAGGGTATGATAGCTCTGGAAGAGCAGTCAATCTGAAATGTCTTCTGAATCTTGCCTTGTAATCACAAGACCACCTAGGTGCCCCTATCAAAAGCTGACAGGTATCATTGATTCAACAAGTTTCATATTTTGTATTCTATTTCTTGAAACTAATTTATTATGCTAGTATGTGAAAATACAGGTTTGAGAGACTCAAGGAATGTAAATATTTAGTATTTAGCTTAAGAGGAAACTTCTGCAGGGTCTTTTACTTTCAGAGTAATGCCATGAGAAATGACTAAATATTTTCCCAATAAATCATAAAAGTAATATGTTAGTATTTGTGTGGTTTCTGAACAAGTAAACATTTGCCAGCAGTGACTGCTATAAACAAGTTGTATTACCCAATTAATTTTTGTAATAATATTAAAATTTTGTCATTAAAATCATGTTGCACACATAATACTGATCACATAACTTAGTCTAATCAAGCATCATGCATGAGTAATTTAAGCTGAAAAATATTTTTATACATTAAAGAAATTCTCACTAATACTGCAGAACTTTTCATGTTCTATTAGACATTGTAAAATATTAATATTATTCTGGAGATGGCTATAACCATTACTTTATTAAATAAATATGATACTTTATTAGAAATTGCTTTCATTTAACCTTGGGGTTGCAGTTCTTTATTTGTCTTTTATAATAAGAGGGCATGGCATAACAGGTCAGCTAAGAACTGAGAGAACTTACTGGAGAACTGTCAAATAAAAACTAGTTTAAGGTACCTATAAGAAAAGAAAAAAGATTTATTTCTTTATTCCCACTCTGTGTTACTTTACAGCAGTATAAATGGTAACATTTCCTTTCCACTTAATAATATACCAATTAATATATCCTTAACCAAGATGAAACAAACCTAAACCCTGACAAATTTCTAATGTTAATTTTCTTAGTAAAAAATGAGGTAAGATAGGGTCAAATGCCATAAAGTGTAACACCTATAAAAAATATAGTAATCCAAATTATTATATAAACTGTTCTTGACATGTCTTTATTGATTTGTGTTGACAACCATTGATAACATGCTGGAAAATATATGCAACTCATACTGTATACAAAGTGTGTCCATGGTTTACAGAGAGCAGCTTATGTAGCTCAGTGCAGAGTTCTGCTTAAAAAAAAATGATGGTGCCATATGGCTTTCTGCTGCTTAAAGCCTCAGTCTTCACTTCCCCTGCTGAAAGTTGTTATTGTCAAAACAGATCAAGCACAATGTCACTGAATAAAATTACCTTAAGGCAGATCTAACATAGAAGGTAATCTATCATTTAAAGAGACAATTCTCTTATGCTTATTTAACATTTTTCTGATGTTTTAGAATTTGAGAACTTGTGGTTGACACATTAAAGAAAGAATTAAAGAAAAGAGTCTGAGACTTACATAATTAACATTCTTCCATTACAAAGTGTTTGCCCATGATCATATGGGGATAGAAGAAGGGTGATATCCATTCTCATAGTTTTCTGCATGGCAGAAGTCGAGCTACATTGTAGACAAGTCAATATGATGACCCACTGGACGTCAGTGCCAGCCCCTAAAGCCCACTCAGCCCCATGACAGAACTTCCAGTAAAGATTTCATACAAGTTTTCTGTGGTTCAGTTATACTTGTATCAGTAACCCTTAATAATTCATTGTCTTACAGAACCATATAGTTGTGCTCCAATGACAAGCCTCTTTGCGACAAAACATAGGAAGAAACAGCACTTGCCTCACAGATTAAATTTTAAGAGGAAAGGTATAAAAAAATGAAGAATCAATGACCCTGAAGTCATATTATACACTGAAATAATAAAGTATTCCTCATTATTCTGCTACATAAAGAACTATTTTTAATATTTCAGAACATGGAAAGCAATAGCTATTAGCAATGCTTATAAATTAATTAAAGACTAGTTAGATTTCCTAGTCAGAATTTCTTTGAAGTACAGTTTGTAAGAAATGGATGTCAGGTATGATTTGGCATCTAATTTGTCCATAATGTACCAGAAGGCAAAGCTGATGTTCAGAGTATGTGGCATTAAGAGTATTTTTTTAATTTCTTAGTGCCAATGGAAAATATCTTCTATTCAAATATATTTTTCAGTTGTGTGCTGTTCAGTTCAGCATTTGTGTCTTGGAATGCATTCTTGGTTAAAATATGGAATAGGAAAATCACATTTCTGACGGAAAAAATGTTTTACTCTTAGTATTTATATTTTTCCTTTCTGCATGACTATGTTTGTAAACTGAATTTATGAACTTTCATCAATGTAGGCTGAATTCTCTCATATTTACACTACCCTGAAAATTCAGCCTCAGCAGTTGAGTTATGAATCTTTCACATTTTGTGTAATTTAGTCATCAGTGTCTCAATTTCTTGATTGATTGTTCAGTATTCTATTTTAAGTTATATTAGGCTTATAAATGGAATCTTAGATCACTGTGCATAGAGTATGATATAAGTTCTTCAGTTTTGATTACAGCAGCCAGAAAATGCTACATAAATCATTTCAAACCCTGCAAATCAAATTATATTTTCCCTTTTGAACTGTAAACAAAAATCTATCACCATAAAAACCCAAAGTCTTTTAGTTACACTGGTATAAACTGGACTATGTAGACTTCAGACATAGCAGCATCAGCTTATAAATTTAGCACATCTTAGCTTTTAGAGAAAAGAAAAAAAAATATTTATTAAGAGAAAACAATATTCATAATCAGAGGGGAAAAAAAGGCCGTTTTGGGGTAGGATAGAGAGGTTCCAATATTTGGGACCTTGACTTCTCTTTTTGGCAAGGGTCCACACTGACTGTTCTCAATCATCTTCCTGTCCTGCTTATACTTGTGCATTGTTTCCAATAAAAGTTGATGTCATAATTTCTCATGTAATAAGGTCAGCACAAATAACAATAGTTGCTCAGATCCTTCTTGATTTTCTTGAAGACAGACATAGTTCATCTTTCCCAGCCCTAAGGGAACTCTGCTTTTGAGCAAGACATCTCAATGGTATCATCCCACGCTTCTAACCATCCTGGGTACCTTCTAACCATCCTGCTGATTTCATGGGCTTGTAGAACTCCAGTTTTCTTAAGTGGTCCTTATTTAATTTTTCTGCTGTGGGTTATGTTTCCCCTATGCCACACTGCCTTGAGATTGAGACCCGGCAGGCCTGAGGGCGGATTTATCAGTAAAGACAGAGACAAAGGTACTAGCAACAACCTTTTCTATTTCTGTGTGTGGTGTCAAATAAAGTTCTCTAGGTGTAGGAATATACTATTTCAGTCTATCTTTGACTGGCAAAGTGACAATGGAGGCCTTCCCTGTCCTTCACTTCCACTGCCAAATTCAACTACAATTAAGCTTTGCCTTTTGCTATTCCTTCTCTTCATGCTTGGGTGATGTTTCTCTATTCTTGGTAGAGCCTGTATCATTACAACCATGTTAGCTTGGGCACAGCTATCCCAAGAATTTGCCATTTGTTAAAAACACCAATATATTTTATAATTGCCTCAATAAACCTTCTATTACAAAATGTTGCAAATAGATGATATTATTGTTGATTATTGTTGATGAATCAAAGCCAAGGATCTCTTAATTGAGTCGTCTAATCTTGTAGACTTTGCATGTATAACGATACTTGTGCTTTGTTAATAAAAGATATGGAAAATCTATTATAAACATTATGCTCACATATGTTCCCTGTTATTTCATCATGTCACAAAGATTTCATAGTTTTAAGTAGATTTAAGCAACATGTATAATTCACAAAGTAAATGAGCTGAATAGTCAGGATGTAAGTAAGATTTAGAAAATGGCTGCAAGTAAAGTTCAAATGTATGACCTGAGACTGTATGTTTAAAACAGTAGTATTTGGCTTTTTTCATCAAATCTTACTTAGAGCAGTGATTGCACTCCTGTTTGTGTCAGTGGGCCTGATTCTACATTCATTAGTGGCATTTAATACCCTACTTTGTATGTAGCCTCTTGTGAAATTAAATCTGTATAATTATTCAGTGTAAGTAAAGGTAATGAATTCGAGCCCAGTGGGATCATCTCAAGAGACAACCTATAATTTGTTGGCGTATTGACACTTATTTCTTGCTGGCTTCCATCTGTTTCCCAGAGTTTAACAAAAACCCTTGGTTATGAAGCTTTTAAATATTTCACTCTCCTAAATTTGTGAAAGTCAAATTCAAAACATGACTCAGTCAAACAATAGAAATGACAGCAAATGATAAAAGAAGAAGCATTTTCACTACAGGCAGTTGATGACTAGTAAATACCTATGGTATCCTAAGCAATAACAGAGCTTGTGTTCATGACTTTAGACTCTGTACAGACTCAAGATGGAATAATCCTTTTTCTTCTGATAGCCATATTTCTGGTTGTGCTGTGTTTGGCTCCGGTAGAGATAATTTCCTTCACAACAGCTAGTATGGGGCCATGTTTTGTATTTGTGCTGGCAACAGTGTTGATAACACATTATTGCTGAGCAGGGCTTATGCACTCAAAGCCTTTTCTACTCTTCATACTGCCCTGACAGTGAGAAGGCTGAGGGTGCACCATCTGTTGAGAGGACACAGCTGGGACAGCTGAGCCCAACTGACCAAAGGGACGATTAAAACCATGTGACATCGTGCTCAACACATAAATCTGGGGGAGGAAGAAGGAAGAGAGGGACATTTTGAGTGGTGGCATTTGTCTTCCCAAGTTTCTATTGTGTGTGATGGAGCCTTGCTTTCCTGGGAATGACTGAACATGGGAAGTGGTGAATGAACTTTTGCTTTGCTTGTGTACATGGCTTTTGCTTTGCCTATTAAGCAATCTTTATTTTAAAACTCATCGGTTTTCTCACTTTTCTGATTTTCTCTCTGATCCCATCTCATCTTTCCACGGGGAAAGGCAAGAGATTGACTGTATGGTGCTTAGTTACCATCTGGGGTTAAATTTCAATACTGGTACTGTTCTCAACTCATTATAATAAACTTTGAAACTGTCAGAAGATGTTATATTAGATGTTCATGAAGACACCTTATAACCATGTATTGCAAGACTAAGACCCGTTTCACCTCCATTCTTTTAAAAGACTAGACAAAATTTAACAAATGGTTGGAGAAGATACACTGTTCCACAGGAACACATTAAAATTAAGCTGAAGAAATTCACACATTTTATGTCAAAAGCAGAGCAGGATAATGAGAAGTAAAATAAATATTCAAAACTAGCCCCTCCCACCGCCTCCTTTCCATCTCTACTTCCTCCCTTGCAGAGGCCCATGGAGACAGGGGATTGGTGGGGGTTATGGTCATTGTTCTTGCTGCTGTTCAGGGAGAAGAGTCTTCCCCTCCCACAGGAGATAGTTCTCTGTGAACTTCTTGGATATGAGTCTATTCCATCGGCAATGGTTCTTCATGAACTTCTGCAATGTGGATTACTCTTCCATAGGGTACAGTCCTTCAAGGACAGGCTTCTCCAGTGTGAGTCCCCCAGAGGGTCACAAGTCCTACCAGGAAACCTGGTCAAGCCTGGGCTCCTCTCTCCATGGGTCTGCAGGTCCCTGCCAGGACCCTGCTCCAGCATGGGCCTCCCACAAGGTCACAGCCTCCTCTCAGGAATCCACCTGCTCCAATGTGGGTCTCCTCTATGGGCTGCAGGTGGATCTCTGCATCCCCATGGTCATCCATGAGCTGCAACCTGCTATCAAAACCTGGTAATGCAAAGCCAATACATCATCTTTCCATCGGTTATGTAAAATAAATTTAATACCGGATAAAAAGGTATTTTCTTGGCCTTGATGGAAAAAGTTTGATCCCTTATCTGGAGTCATCTTTCCAGTAGTCTTTACAGAGTAGTTTTATGTTTCAGTTTTTTACCCTTGAGTGGAATACAAATTTTAAAGTTTACTTTCATTTATAATAATCCCTTGTATTTCTGTTTCTAAAAGTAAATTTTCATAAAAAATGGAACTGGCAGATAATAAGCACTGATTTTTTTTCTGTATTATCTGCAAGGAAAAATAATTGTTTATAAAATAGTTTGCATTAAAATAATCATAATTTCAGATTGCTAAAATATTTTATTTTCTTTTTATCCCTAATTCTTTCCCCATTTTAGAGGGGAAGAGAAGATATTGCATTCAGGTTAACTTTAACTGTCTTGTACTGCTTATTGACTTTAAGAAATATCATTCAAGGTGTCATATATCCCTATTCTTTTTATCTGCTAGAAACCCCTATTTGAACAAAATTTCTGAGGCACATCATAGGAATCCCACTGGGAAGAGTGAGTCATCAGGACCTGAACAGAACTGCAAAAGGAAATAAGTATTAATTAGTGTTCCTAATGAACACTATGACCTGAAATAAAATGTTAATTTTGGATAAGTTAAAATACAGAAATCCTACTAAATATTTTCTCAGTAGAAATAGGTTTAGTAAAAGCAATATTTTCCATACAAATCTTGTGGGAAACCTGTTAATTTGCTTTAATTATCACATGTAGTTACCTTACTCAAACATTGTTCTGAAACAATATATTGCAAAATAATAAAAATAAAAGGCCTCGATTACACAGCGCATCAAAGGCAGTGTTTTGGATGGTATTTAATTTATTGATATTGAGATTTTTAACATAAAGGCAAGGGTGATTTTGTTTTTAATTTGGAAACAGAGTCTGTCATTCTGTTGTTCTGAGAATAAAAGAATGCAAAAATATTAGAGTTTTATATTTGGATAGGTAGTAGATTGTCACACCAAAGATCAGACATACTGGGAGAATTAATTGTTACATTAATTTCTGCAGGATCTTACTTGTCTTAATAGCACTAACAATATGCATTTTCCTGAAATATGATGATTTATTAAGCTCCATCTGTAAGTCTTGACCCTATTATTTCAGAAAGATGCTCTCAGTAAACTTTTCTGTGTCTTCCTGACGTTGCACTAAAATGTCAATTTCTGTCTAAAACTATAAAGAAAAAATAAATCTATGGACAACTTGTCAGAGTTGACGATGCCACCATTTCACATTTATGAAGGAGAAAGGAGATTTTTTTGTTTGGTTCTGGTTTTGGTTTTTTGTTTCATTGAAATTAAAATCCATGTTGTGAATATTCTGTTTATCTTCATAACTGGGTTCAGCAGTGCTGGACAGGTAGCATGGCTCTTTCTTTTCAACAAGAAATCCAACCTGAGAGACAGTATAGCTCCACATGTGTAAATAGATAAGTGAAATTCATCCAGCTGCACATTCTGACAGTGATTTCAGCCCAGCAGCACACAGTTCCGATGTGGTAAACAGAGTGTCAAAAATGTAGCCAGCACTGTCTGCACAATGTTCATATCTACCCTGCCACAGACAGTGAGTCGAATCTGTTCCACATTGAGGAACTTCTGGTTTGTGTGGTCAGAATTTATTTACACTTTCAGAGGAATCCTTCAGCTCTGTGAGCTTCTGAGTGTTTTCATTCTGTAGTTTGATCACTAGGCTAGGTGGATAACTGATTTAAATTAGAACACCATTGTTATTGAGAGATGTTTTTTTCTCACTTAGAATATATACAAACTTCAAATTTCTTTGTTTGCAACTTGCTTGTAAAACCACTTGATAGAGAATCCATATAAAAAGTACAGTATCAAAAGTGTAGATTTATTTGGTTTACAGTTCACATGCTTGATAAACAAACTATGCTCAAATAATCATCCGCATGTATTTTCCTTTTTATACCTGTTCATCTGTAATAGCCGATGTTTGGAACTGCTAGGGGGTAGATACTTGAACAGTTGGTGTGTAATTGACATTCAATATACACATCTGAGAGACAACACCGAAACTCTTTTTCTATTTTAGCGAAAGATTGGATAACAACCAGAGCTAATGTTACCAGAGGGCAAAGTGTCAGGAAAGCAATCAGCAGATGAGCAGATAAAATGGTGGTGGAATGGTATCACATATCAGATGAGGCTGAAAAGTAATGATCAAACAAGGCTAGAGAAAGATGGAATGGATGTGGAGAACACTTCTGTCACTGGCTTCTCCGAACAGCCTACAGCACTTGTATGAGTCTGATGAAGGAAAACTGTTGGACTGTATCATAGGGAAAATGACACTTGCCACAAAGACAGTTTTAGAACTGCATTGTGCAGCATTGCAGAATGCATTGTCCCATTTGCCAAGATTATCATCATTAGGTGAATGTAACATTATTTGAACTATATGTTGGTCTCAGAAGTCTGAGATTAACATTTATTACATGAAACAGACCATTAGTACAAAAAAAGCACCTTACTCAGGAAAAGCAGACTTAAATTTGTTTAGAAAACTGAAAAATCGTTTTAAAAAGCTTGAATTAGTTTGAAAATTCACATTGTCTTCTTGATGAAGTATTTAATGAAACCAGATGATTTTATGTATTCAAGGGATTGATAAATTATTTCTGCATGTTTATTTTTGACAGTTTGCTACAGTCTGCAGTAATTAGTTATTTTGGTGGGAATTTTATTTATCTTACAGGTATGCAGTTCCAGAATAATGATTTTTTGTTGACTTACTCTGGACACAGTGAACAGTCCTTGCCTGCTTTTTTCAAAATTAAGACAAGCAGCTGAACTGTAATGAAATATTCTGGAATTTTTTAAATTTCTTTTCTTTTTCCCTTTGCAGTCTTTTGAATATAAAATTATTTATAATATAAGACCTCAGGTAAAACAATTTCAAAGTTTTGCAAGTCACACCTGTTGTTCAGTGATTTTCTTAGACCATGTGTTATTTCAGTGTTTTGTCTTGATAGATTTACTATGGTAGAAGTCCATATATGGAGATTTGTATTGAAGAGTGTTTCTTCTAATTTTTTTTTAATAAATACACAGTACTGTGATGAATTGGTGAGTACTTATGCTTCATATGAGAGCTTGAAAAAGATATAAACAAAGAAATAGTACACTACTATTCCTGTATAACGGCACGTCTGTTGGGAAAAAAAAAGTCCTTCAGAGTTAGGTTGCAAAGACAGAAGCTGGTTATCTACTCCATAATTGATACAGTGCAGAGTCTTCAAAAGATTTGTGTGGCTAATCATTAGGACTATGTATTCATCCTTCTCAGTGCACCTCAAATTTTTTTTTGAAGTCAGGAATTTTTAAGAAAAGACACAAAATATTGTTAAAGAAATACCATTACCTTTATATTAATGTTTAGTGTTTAAGGCAATAATCCAGAATATGAAGAAATCTGCATGTTCCTAATCTATCAAATGCACATACTCAGTAGAATGATGTAGAATATTCTGGAAATGGAGCTCTGTTAAGAGCTGACTTGGAATAATTAACTACAAAGAGGTATGATTTTAGACCTAACAGAGCAGTCACATAAAATCTGGTAGAGCCTGGGTCAGACCCCATCCTACAGTCCAGGAACAGCACCTCTGAACTTGGAATCATAGAAACACAGAACCATGCAACAATCCAGGCTGGAAGGTAAAACTAAAGATCATCCAGTCCAGCCTTTCATGAGAAAGACAGCCCAGCTGAGATAATCCAGCAATCCAGTCATGTCTTGAAAACTTGCAGTGACAGGGACTCTACCAAGTCGTGGCGAGGTTGTTCTAGTAAGTAATTGTTCTCACCGGGGAAAAGAAAAAAAAATTAGCTGAATTCATGATGAAATCAAAAGCTGATACAAGTCTTGTTCCAAGTGGTTTCTGAGATGAAAACATGGGAGAGAGGAAGGACATGCAGTTTCAGGTTAACTAAAATAAACCCATCAAAATAATGGTGAAGAGTCTGAAGGGAAAGCAGTATGTAAGAACCATGGGTGAATTAAGTCAGATTGAATGAACATGTCCTGCCAAACTTTTCTCTAGAAACAGGTTTCCCTACGATGATATTATAATCTTCTAAAATCTTGTTTTCTGGATAGTTAACACTCTCAGCAGGTACATGAAATATCCAAGTTCAAGGTCTTGTTCCAAGTAACGTTTCCTAATTGAAGATATCAGTATGAAAATGTAATGATACCCTGGCAAGTAGTGCATTTTTCTGGGAGCTGGCACTGTGACTTCAAACTCTGTCAGAGGAGAGCATTCAGCTGGAGACTTTAATACTCTGGCTAGAGATCCTGCTCAGTATTATTAAGTGAACAAAAAGAGAAGAGACACTTTCTTCTTGCCTGAAAAGGTAGTTCTTGCCCTCCTATTTCTCCATTGAAAGCCATATCTCAAGTTAAATATTGTTCTATGGAGGAAAACCTGTGAAGCATATGAAAAAAAATCAATATCTAACATGTAAACTGTTTATGAATTTAAATTAGGATAAAAGTTTGTTATGTTTTGGGTTGAATTATTGCTGCCAGTTATTTATTAACTGATTGTTACTTTCAGTTGGTAGTGGTTTATGCACTTATGAGGAAAAATAAAGAAGTTTCCTGCTGTTTCTCCTTCAGCAATAACACAAGAGCCTTTTGAATGAATGACTGCAGCTTGAAAAGGTAGGGTAGGGAAGGAGCTGCCTCAGGCTTGGCATGTTGCCTCCATCTTTGACATGTCTCTTGCAGCTCCTTTGCTGAAAAGGGGCCTGAGGAAGTTGATTTGAGTAATTTGAGAAACATGAAAGACAGGTTTTTCTTAAAATAATTAGTATTACTCCCTGCCAAACATGTTTTTCCTGAGAAAAATGCTGTAAGGCATTTTATTTTGATGCTAAAGGTGTGTTTGAAGTCTTTTATAAATATATGAGAGTACAAATCAATGTATCAGATAATTTAGAAGAGCATCTTTGAATTTTGATTTGTCATCGCTAAGAGTGGGTGGTAACTATATGCAGACAGAATAAAGTTTTCTGTAATAAATGTACTGAAAATATATTCACCTTAACAGTGATTTACAGATACAGAGGAGTAACCTGTAGAGGCTACCTGGAATAGACAAAAAGGGCATTTTGAAAGATGAAAACAGTCATTTATAATGATATGGATATCAGTTATAATTTTTCAGTATGACTAGATGGCTTTCTGGACTGATTTAGGATCACATGTCTCTGTTCATGTTGAAAAAGACTTGCACTAAAATTTTTAATGATAGCTTCCTCTATCAGATGTTCATTCTCTGACTGTGTAAATCAGAGCACACATCTCTAGATTTGGGGTAATTTTTACTTAATAAATAAAACTCCTGAATAGGTGACCTTAGCTTGTGCTGTGCTGGTTGCTGCTCTGTTCTGTAGTGAACATGGATTGAAGCCAGGAATCTTTGAGAATGTTCAGATTTGGAAGGCAACTTAATTAAGTTCAACTTCAGATTTTCCTGCCTCAGAAATGAAAGAACAGTTGCCCTGAACTGTCTGTAAGCAGGAATACTTTTCTGTTTTCAGTACTTCTCCTGGTTAGAGTTTTTTACTAGAGGAAGCATCTGCAGTTCCCAGCATGAATATATTATTTGGGGCATGTGCCAAAACGTCAGAAGTAATGCTGGTCTTGAGTAGAGGGCAGGATTTTCATCCCTCCTTGGTCTCTCATCAAGGTAAATTTACCACCAGTCTTCAGATCTACCACTGCTCTTTGCTGTTGGACACCCTTTGAGGGATGACTGGAGACATCTGTAAGGTTTTTGCTCTTTTCCACTAAGCTGTGGACAGTTGGATTTTGAAATGGAAGAACTAAATGTTTAGCTTTTCTTTTTCTTATGAGAAAAAAATATTAATTAACAGGTCAATATTGCTTTCAACAGGCTGTGTGTACCTGTACCCTTAGAAGAAAGTCCTCAGTTTCTGTTGCCTAGGAAAGAAAGAGGGATATATTTGAAATGACAGATATTTAAAATTTCAAATATGTATTATTTGATTATGTCTGTGGAAGCATTTTAAATAAGATTCTGTTCTATCATTTCTGAATTTTATTATAGAGAGATGGTGTTTTCAATGGGAAGTAAATAAGACTGACAGCACTTCTAGAGTACAGGAAAAAAAAAGCAAGCTGTTCAAGGATGTGTAAAAATACACATTGACATAAATTGAGTCAATATTACAGAAACCATTTATGCAAAGTAAATATTAATGTCATGATAAACAATAGAGTGAATATAGGGAAATGACTATTTTATTGGTAGTGAGTCACATTATTCTTTTCTAACTGTTTGAATTTTAATGTATATTTGATTAAACATGGGAATTTTGGACATCATCTCAAAAAAAACCCCACTTCCTGTAGAGCAAACTAAAAATTAGAACTAAACTGTGTCACTGAGATTGAACGGCTTGAAGTATGACAAAGATAAATTATCTTGATCAGTAGAGTAATAGAAATTGATTTGTAGTGTGCCAGAATGTCTGATGTTTCGTTCTGCTTATCAGGTAAAAAGGAAAGATACATGGATTGAAGATGAGGGTAGGAGCTCACATCACAAAATTTACAGCTGATTGGACCTGAGGTATTTCTCCAGGCTTTCAGCTTTAGCTGTATAACTCTCTGCAGTCAGCTAAATGACTGTTTCTTGGCACTAAATTTCACTGACAGTTTTATTGCCAAGTGTCTTCCATTGTACCCTTCCTGGTGCTGTGCTCGCTTTCAGTGTCTTAGCAGATCCTTCCACTTTCGACCTGTCCTCATTAAGACTAATCCACTTATTTCATAGTTACCACCAAAATTCTGGATGGTATGCAAAGGCTTTCTAACTTAAGGATCGTGGAAATTCTCCTAAAAAATTACTGTGCTCTACAAATGTGTTTTCTAAAGATACTGAAAATAGGTTTGAATAGGCTAGTTTCAAAATGTCTCAGAAGAACTCTGGTATTTTTTCAACATTCTTCATAGTATTCTTCAAGGAGAAAGAAATTTTTTTTTCCCTCATCTCTATTTTACATTGTTTGTTGCCACCAATGTATTTAATACCTTCATGAAAGGTGCTGATAGAAACCACTAAATCTTCACAATAGATTTTTCTTTGGAAATCAAGTAATCTTTGTAATATCAGCAAATTTTGTTACTTTTCAGTTCTCTCTTATTTTCCAAATTACTTCTTTGTAGAACAGCATGGGCGTTGACATTCAAGTGATATCAATATTTGATTATATTCTGCTGCAAAACCTAACTACTTTATTCCTCCTATTTTGTATCTGTGAGGTCTTCTTTCAAAAAAATTTAACTTCTTTCATCATGTCAGTTTATCTTCCTCTAAATATTTTGTAAAGTATTTTATTTTGCTCCACCACTGACCGCATCTTCTGTGAAAAAAACAATTGGAATAGTTTGCCATTTGTAGGGTTTTTGTATTTCCTACTGGTAGTTTGTATCTTAAATTCCTGACAAATGTCCAGGTTATATATATCTATTGTAGTGATATATCTTAGATTTTTATGGTTAAGCAAGTATGATTTTTATGGCCAAAGTAAAACTATAATTAGGTAGTAAGAATGACTGCACATGTCCAAGGACTTTGTGTGTTGTCAGCACATGAAAACTGTTTAATCATAATTGACAGTTGATGAGACATTCATGGTCTTTCACCATTGAGCTGCATCCTACCTAATGTAATCCAGTTATTTAATACAGATTTTTCCTGAAAAAAAGGACTACAAGGCAGTCACAGATGAATTCTGTTTGTCTGGTTTGAAATTCCTTCCATTTACCTGGATCTCAAATTGTGTATCATCTCAAATGTACTTTAAACATGTTAAATCCTGTTCTATATCAGATTTCACATCTGTTTAATAAAAAGTAGGGAAAATGAGGAGTGAAGAATATTATTGTTTACAGCTTAAAGACAAGAAAACTTATGTACCATGACTTCCAGCACTAGAAGCCATGCTTCTAACTCTCACAGACCAGTATTATCTATTATAAAATATTCCTTATGCATTTAGAGCAAAGATGCCAGATTTATATCTCACCACATATTTCAAAGGTATAATGAGAGTAGAAGTGTTTCTCTCACCAATAAAATATTAATGTTGAAAACTGAGACAACTCAGGAAACCATAACAAGACAGTTCCCTTGGAAAACTATCTCAGGCATATTCCACATCCCCTCTGTCTAACTGGTTACATTAATAACACATAATTCAGTGCATTAACCTTTATGTTTAACAAAAAACAATGGAAATATTATTTCCTTTGTAGAATGGCCAAGGCAGTCGTTTAACAAAAGCATTGTCAGAAAACTTCCTAAATTTCCTGACTGCTGCCTGCCTCAACTGTATTAAAAACCCAAGGTGTGTTTTCTTTTTGCATCCCCAGTTAAATTCCTCTCTTGTGCTGGTAAGAAGGTAGAAGAAATTAAATGCTCCAAAAAAAATCTCCGACTACATCAATCAGCTTTTTTTTTTCTTGAGGCCATGTAATATGTGTGATGAAAGCATATGTTTTATCCCTTCTTCCTCCTGATGTTTCCAAACTCATATCTGGATGCTGGACATCCAATACACCACAGCAAACTCCTAAAAAGAATTAGTAACCAGAGACAGAGGTCCTCATACATGACTGCTGTGGGTAGAAAGGATTGTTCAGTATATCTCAGCCTCAGACTGTGTCAGGTCCCCTTGCTAGAATCCCTAGTTTGACATTGATTGTGTTTTTGCTGTTGACTGAAGCAATTTACCATAGTTTTTTCATATAAACTTAAACTGATGTTTCAAAGGTTCTGTAGAACACCAATAACACCCATAGTAGGAATTTGTCTATAAGGGCCTTATGAAAAATAGAAGAGAAACTCAGGCACATACACTTTTTACATTTGTATTAGGTACAAGAAATCATTGAATTGTTACATAAATATCAAACCAGCTATGTATGAACTGCCCAAACTTTCAGTGTTATATTTTCACCTCTGTACTGAAAATTCCTGCTGAAACCATGTCTTTCTTTATTCCCTGTGCAAACCACAAACCTCATAATTATGTCTGTGTAGTCTAAGTCCTATGAAAAGACAAAGTTGCAGGGGAAAAAAAACCCTGTATATAAAAAGCATATAATTCTTACTTGTGAAAGGTAGGAGGTGCAAGTGTATGTTTGTGTGTAAGGTTCTAGAGTGACCGGATAGCACTGTTCCAAGCAAAAAGCTGCCCTAGGACTGACAGATGTGAGATAATCTGTATTGTGTTTTATTTTGCCTAATTTTATTTCAAATGATAGTAGTATATATTTCGTGTATATCTGTATGGTTTGTAGAGCTTTATTACCAATGTAAATGCCATTTTGTTTTCATCAAGTCCATTTTACTGCAGAGTTTCCTAAGGTAACAGGTTGTATTAAAGTATGTAGGAATACCTTCCTTGACTATTACATTGCATGAAATTATATGAGACTGTCCCTGTATTTGATTTCATGAAGTTTCCTGTTATTGGGCCAATTAATGATTCACATTTAAAGGTAATTATTTGTATGAAGCTTTATTTCTATCAAACAATTGTGCTATAGGGAAATATGTGAAAAAGCCTTGTTATTTACCAAAACCAAAGCTCTTAAAACCTTAACTTTTCACAGATCTCAAAGCTGAAAAGTACGTAATCTAAGTAGTTTGTTTGGGTTCTTTTCCTAGATATTTTGGAGTGATGACTCTTGTCATTATGAATTTGTGAGGATATTGCTGAAACACCATGAAATTACTGATTGAATTCTCTGAATAATACTACATATGTTTTCTTAAATTCCTGGAAAACAATAATATTAATGCTTAGGTTGCGTTCTGGCATAGATCATCTTTCCCATTTTAAAATGGATTAAGAGAAAAGACTTCCAATTATTGTTTGCTCTCTTATCTGTAACAAATATCTAATAAGTTTAATTCATTGTTTTTTCAGGCATTAATTTTGTGTATACAGTGATTCACAACAAATTTCATTATCCTGAAAATTGCATTAAAAACTGTGATTATGACCACAGAACAATCCAAAAATGAATACTGCTTGAGTTCTTCCTGTGTGTAAAAACCTAAGTTTGTGTTTCTAAAGGAAAAGTCCTTTCGGGAAATAGAAGATGATGGTAAACTGAAATTACTGAGCTTCACAAATCTGTTTCTGTGTGTCACTTCTTTTTTGAAATATGTCAGGGAGAAAACCTTTGGTAAGTAACTTCTACTCACAATTTTTTATGAGAAAAAATACTGATACTGAACTAAATAACAAATTAAATGTCTATGACCATTTTCTATAGCAGAAACTTTAGAAATCTACTAAAATACTATATGAGACAAAAATAAGAATGTCTAAAAGTCAAACATTGTTCATTATCATAAGAGAAACTTATAAAAAAACCCTACACATATTCAAACTGTGACATCTAAAAGAAATACATCCATGCTTGTGGGAAAAGAGGGAATATTTTCTGATGACTAATTGAAAAAGAAGGTATTTACACAGACTTTTAATTTACAGCTTTTCAATCTGCAGAGCAATTGTAGTGTGTAAATGGATTTTCTGTTCTATTGAAAACTAAGGAATAGCTTGGGGTTTGTTCTCTATTAATAATAAATTACTGTTGTTGTTTATTAATTTAGGAATGTTTATAAACTAATCACTTTATTAGACCCTGGAAAATTCATTGTGTTGCCAAAGTACTTAAATGGCTTGAGAGAAAATAGTAATGGGCATGCAATCTTGTCAACAAAGCATATAATAGAAATGTACTAAAATAATTTCCATTCTGTATGCCATAAATATCAGTTCATGTAGTCAGATAACCTGTAAGTGCCAATGAACATGAATAGTCTTTTATTATAAGCAGATATAAAATGACTATTGCAAATAAAATATTATTGTTTATTTTTCTAAGCTGTAAGCAATTGGTTCATTTATTGGTTGTTGCATGCATTGTTAAAAATTCAAAGGAAAACAGAACTCCTCATTCTGCAGTATGTTCCCTTTTTATTTTATATGCTTGTTTTTGTATTTCAGACATTGAAATGGTATTTAAGTAACCTCATGATTTCCTCCATAATTTGCATTATTGTTGCACACACTACATTTGACTTTTGTCAAAAATGATTTTGAAAAAAAAAAAAAAAAAAAAAAAGCAAACCATCAAACAAACCAAACCAATGAACCAAACAAACAAAAATTTCAAGTTTTGGGAAAAGGGACGGGAAAAACTGTAAATATCCTTATAACCTCATTCTTTGTAGAACTGTCCAATAGTGCACATATTTGCCAATGAAAGCATTGCTTTCACCAGAGACTTAAGTTGTGGCAGTCTGCATTAAATATATCAGATAGCCAAGAAAGATCTTAGCAAACCATGCCTTATTAACTGATTTTATATGAAAATAAAAGAAAATGTTCCTCTGTTTTGGTTTTTTTTTTTTGTCTTTGTGTAATTCTTCTTTTTCACTCCCATTTTCAGTAGTTAGTTAAATTTCATTTCAGTAAAAGTTCTAAAACTCAACAAATTAGCATTTTCTAAGATAATCATGTATCCTACTCAACACTATATTAAAGGACTGTAGTTGTATTAATAAATACAAAGTAAAAACCATGTGCTAAGAATAGCGTTCTTAAATATTTAGAAGAGAAAAATTCGCCAAGGTTTTCTCTGAATACCTACCCTAAAACAGCTTGGTTATGTCACACAGTTCCATTTGATGCAAGATGCGTGAATTAGGACAGGTTTGGAACTAAAGAGACTTTTTGTCATTATGACACACTGGGTTTCTCAGCTCAGTGCTGTGTATCAAGATCAGCTTCAGGAGCTGCACATGACTTGCACTCTATGGTCCTATCAGCTTGCTTCTGTTGAATTTGAGAGAACACAGATGTTCTGTCACCTGGATCTGTCAGCCTCAGAATGACTGGAGAAACTGCCCACTCTTATTTACCCAGTTATACTAATTCAAGCATGAAATTATAAGTATCTAATTCAAATAGATAAGATAAATTTGTATAACTGTATATTGGACCAGAACGAATTTGAGGGAAGGACGAGAAAAGCCTTATGCTGCCAGAGTATAATATCTCATTGGGACCCAGGGGCAGACAGTTCCCAAATTCTGCATATGAATAGCAAGTCCCAAAGAAGTGCAACTATTCCTTACTTAGATGTGAGTGGAATTTTTTTTTTACATGATCATTTTTGTCCCATCTTGCCTCATTGCCACTGGTAACTTTGTTTCTTTTTTTGTGTGTGAGAAGTATTTGGTTGTCTAGTTTATGTTTTACCTGGCACTGGCCTGGTTGTATCTAGGTGGAGTTCAGGGATGGAAAGGGAGAAGTTTCAGTGATTCAAAAATATTTTGATTCTGTTGTAGTTGTATTAAGGGGCCTCAACATCTTATGAAATTCCAATGTCACTTTTCTGTTGCAATTAAGATGTAGCTTTGTATGTTTTGTACATAAACAAAAGCTTACAGTTGTTGATAAGGTATGTGGCACATCTACTAATTAATCAGACCTGGTTATAAAGCCTTACACATAAAGGAGTGCTATATGGATAAACAGCAGAGGTTCATGGTGTTGAACAATGGCAGAATTACTTCTTTTCATTTCACTACAAAGACTTCACAAGTCTGATGTGCTTTGCTGCACTTTAACAGAGCTGAAGGTTTTCAAACCCAGCCCTTGTTATGACACTTCTTTTGTGCTTCATTTATCCCATTCTGCTACCTGCTCTCCCTAAGGGGAAGGTTTATCCCGCTTTCTCAAAGGCTTTGTATTGCTCCTAAAACTTCACAACTTCAGGCTGTTTAGGTGAAGAGGCTTCTAATAGGCAGCCTATGACTAAGCAGTGCCACTGGTACATTGCAGTTGTAAAGAGGAGCAGCAACTGTTTCAGTTGTTTTCTTTAAATTTAACAAAATAAGAGATTAATTTGAGATTAATTGCATGTTGGTGTTGTTTTTCTAGTCTGGTTTTTTTAGTAGACTTTTAATAAAAATAATGATAGACATTATTCAGTTTAGGACTGTAATCTGTCATACAGCTTTGTGTTGATTGCAAAAGCATGCAGTTTAGTCAGCTGTATAACCAAGATATAGCATCAAGCGAAATATACACTGAGAGTCAATGGCAAGCTCAAGTTGCACTCTGTTGTGTAAAAAAGTAAATTTTGAAGGACTGTAAAGTAAAATGGATGAAGACAGAGGTAGGGGGGAAGGAGAGCAGAAATTGAGTGTCAAGGCATATAAGGCAAGATGCAATAAATGTGAAGAACAAAAGCAAATCAAGACTATTTTTCTATTTAACCCCAGAGTTACGCTTAAAAAATGATTAATCTCTCATGACCTTGCAAGTAGAGTACTGAGCCTATGTACATTTGATACTATGCAGAGATACTCCCTTTCTTTCCTCATGCTCACATAGAGCCAAAGCAAGGTAGATAGAGCAGTAAGTGGGAGGCTCAAATTCTCTGGTTTTTCATGATGAGCAGAGTAAAAATCAGACAACAGTAGTGCAGTGATACACAAAAGATGAAACCTAGATAGAGAACAATCAATTACTTTTCTTCAGACACCTCTCAGGTGACTATGTTACATTTGAACTAAGAGTATGACTCTACCCAGTTTAAGATTTTGCTGTGTAGTATCTGTACCAGCAATTGCAGCTCTAGTGCCCTACAGATGCTTATGAAGTCACTGACGAATAAGTAGGAATGTTATCTTTTCCTCGTCATTGTATTCCTGTAAAAGAATGTGATCTGTCCTCACTTCTAGATCAAAGCAAATACAGCCATTATGATTTCTACATTATACCTTCTTTTTCAGTCCTTTAATTGTTCATAGGGGAGGGGGAGGGGAAGGAAATGCAGTAGTTCTGTGTTCTGTGAATTCTGCTGCTTCATGGCACCAAATCAATTGTTTCTTAATCAGACAACTCATGTATTTTATTTCAATATTGTGACAGTATAGTGCTTTCTGAGGTGGAATGAAGACCATGATTTCTTCTTCTTAAAGATGTAATTCAGCTTTGAGGAAGGAGTAGAGAAGAACATAATTATCTTGTTAAGATTCTGTGACAGGAATTAAAAGGCACATGAATATCAGTGTTAATAAGCTCGGAGTTGCTCTGTCTGTAGGCTACATGTACTGTAACTAATCCAGGCACAAAGCTTGCAATTTCAGGATACAAATATAACTCATCCTTGGGTTTGTCTGTTTTCAGTCTGTTTCATTTATAATATTATGTACAGTGTGAACACTTTGCACAGACAACTAATTTTTAAAAAACTTCATCTTAGAATAAAGATGTGCTTCTGTGCTTCTTCTGCCTGCAATATTTCTTCTGACAATTCCAGTGCAATTTCAAATATTTTTTAAATAATTATAATCCCTGGTTGTGGAGCTTGTAAAACAAATGAGATTCCCAGATTAAACTCTTCAGTAGTGCTTGATAAATTTGATTTTAAGTGTGCTTCATTTATAAATGCTGTTCAGTTTGAATTATTTATTATGATGAGATGAGCATTTATACTCATATACTGAAGAAATTAAAGCTGTCTTAACATATCAGTTACTAATAAAGAATTTACAGAAAGCACTGATAACAGACTTTTACCATGATTGTTAGAAGCTGTCCTTGGGAAATAATAGAAAGGTCTGTTGAACTAGGAAATTCATTTGTTGTAATAATGTGAATCTGACAAATGCAAACAAACTGTATCTAAAGTATTTCCCACCATATCATTGAACAATTCTTCAGAGTGTCAGTACAGCACATACTGCAGCATGCATTCATTCCAAGGCTGGCAGTTTTACAACAATTAGCAAGCATTGGGTTGTCTGTGATACTATATTTATTGACACTCAGTTTCATCTGGGGAAAGAGTGTATACTTTCTCTTGATAGTTCTAAGCCCTTTAGGAACATTTCTTTAAAGAAAATTAGTTGCTAAATAGTGATATGACAGAAATGCATTTCTGCTGTCACAATTTCTCGAGAAAGGTTTGGTTTTTTTGTCTGTAGTATTTAATAAATTCAAACAGAAAGGCTATAAACAATGCATAAACAAAGGATATAAACAACATAAATTTTAACTAGCCTGATTAATACAAGATAGTTCTTATATTGATCTCCACATTGGAGATACTGTTTATTTAAGCATTGTTTTCAAGTCCCTACTATCACCTGGGGAAGAGGGAAAGTGAATATAACTAAATTTTCTAGTCTTTCATTTTCTTCTGAATCTTTCTTCAGACAAATTTTCTAAAATACATACCAGATCTAATTGCCTGAGAAACTTTGGATAAAAATCTAACATATATTAAAAGTCTAAATTAATTTTAAAAAATTGATTATAACTTGATTTTGAGTTTCCCTTATAACATTAGTAATTAAAATTTACCTATAGTGACCTCACCTAGATCATTAGATATGCAATCAAGTTCTTTGTGAATATTTGCAAAAGTTAACATCTTTCCAATGGGCAGTAACAAACAAAATTTCATTTAGGGAATTAAATTTTATGTTCAAAACAAAGAAGCAACCAAACCACTTTAATATCAAAAAAATGTTATCATATGATGATCTATTTATTTTTAGAAAAAAAAAGTACATAACCTCCAAGAATAAATATAACCGCAGAAATATGCAACTTTCAATGCACAGTTCTTAAAAAGAATGAGGGAGAATTTAGAACAAATTGTTTATTGCAATGCAAGAGGTATGGTGAAAGACAAAATGGAAGCATAATTATTGATAACATCTGAATTGCTCTTAAGGTAGTATATATATTTACATCCTAACCTCTTTTTAGCTTGGCTTGTTTATTTCACAGTTAAATTCAACAGATAAGGGTAGATAAGGGCATTGAATATATGATCAGCTACTATCTGCTTCTTTTAAATTTTCATGTAACTGTCATTGTCATTTGTAAGTTATTGATTATGCCTCCTTTCCCCTCAAAGTAATGTTAAGAACCAGTAAGTTAAGGTTGATATCTGTGAATCTTCTACAGTTAATTATAAGAAGTTGACATTTTGAACAAAGTCCTCTTAGATCATGAGAGAAGCAGATACTCATGAATTCAAGATCCTGGATATTTATGAGACTAGACCGTGACATTCTGAGATGAGTGCATGCTAGATGCATTTCAAGGAGGATAATACGCTCTGCTCAAGCCACGGGGGCAAATACCAAAGAGTCAACAGAACAGGTGCTGAGGAAATATTACTCATCCATGAAGAATTCTTCAACTAAATCCCAGTCAAATTCCTGAACAGCTTCCTCAAGATATCATTTCCTGGTGGACAAAATTATTAGGACAATAATAAAAAGAGATCAGACAGCTAGAAAACCACTGTCAATGATTGTTAAATTGTATTCTAAAAAGATACAGGGAAGCAATCAGGGACCCACTCATCACACATTGTAGGATGAAAATTTTAGTTCATTCAGATGCTCTCTTTCTTACAGAGTGACACACAGAAAAACCAAAATCATCTTGCTGAGTTAAAAAGAAAAAAA
>VZTJ01005622.1:1605-26074 GCA_013397795.1 Orthonyx spaldingii | reverse complement strand
TAACCCTTTCATTACTTAGATGAATCCCTGAGACACCCATCCTTCCCTGCACAGACAAAGAAAGAGTGAAGACACTTAGAGAAACACAACATAAAGATTTAAACTCAGTGAGAAAAGTAGAGGCGATGCCTGAAGAAAGAGGAGCATGAGGAGTGCTTTTAATGTGAAAGCTGAAAATTATTCTGTGAAACTATGGTTGAGACTAAGCTAAAATATTCCCTGTAATATATGAAGACATAGTCCAAGGGGGGATGTGACGTTCTACCTGCAGCCAGTGCAGCCAGTGAACCAAGGCACCTGTGTAGAAATAAGTAAATGCTGAAGTAATGACAGCCTGATGAGCAGTTTGAGCAGAGACAGAGAAGAAACTGTAATCCAGATTCCTTGCCCCGGGGAATAGTCAAAGGGGACTTACGTTGCCAGTCATGGAAGAAGGGGATTTCTTTGCTGCTGTAGTAAAACCACTTATTCTTAAAAAAATACCCCATGAACCGTCATAACCCACCATAGTAGCTGTAAGAAAGCTACTGGTGTGGGAGGGACTTTCCACAACAAGCAGAAATCTTTTTGTCCTGGGTGGCTGCTAGTTGTGAGGCTGAAAACATAAGAACTGTATTTCTTGTAGAAAAGTCAACATAGTAAAGCAAGAAGAAACTTCTCTCCCTAAATGAACGCAGGAAAGACTAATTTAGAAGTGGTAACTGACTGAAAGTTGAAGTGTTGTTTTTTTGTATTGTCATTAAGAAAAAATGGAGATGTAGGAGGAGCAAAAGTGTTCTGAAAGTTTTGTTCTAGTTCTTAATTTTTTTTCCCCTCTTTTAAGGCTGTTAATAAACTTTCTTTATATTCTTTAAAGTTTGAGCCTGCTTTACCTACTCCTAATCCTTATCTCACAGCAAAATTGAATAAAATCTGGTAAGTGTGCTGGCGTTTAGTCAGAAACCCAGGCAAACAAACTCAAACCACTACATATTGTTTCAGCAGGACTCAAAAATTATTAAAAGGAGACCCTTATAAGATGGAATCCCGTGAGAAAATTAATTTATGATTTTTAGTTTCTTAACCTAGATCGCAAAATATAAAAACAAATGTTATAATGCATTAAAATTATGGTTAATTTTAGGAAATATATAGGATAATCAATTACTTTTTTCCTCATATTTATTAGTGAGATGAAATATGGTTTCTTTCTTTTAAACAAGATAAAGAATAACCCTTTTGACATATTTATTAATTCACCAAAGCTCAAGCATTTTAACCTTTTCAGAGGTGAATGGGAAAAGTCAAATCATAGTGTATTCTTGTTAACAAAAGTTATTGTCTTTTCTGTGGCATTTCTCTCAATCCTTAATTAGCAAAAACATGTAAGTGAGCTCCAACAATTATCGCCACATTAATCTGAGTTAATTTCTAAACAGAAATAGCTGTCTGGAGCCTTGCATCAGATTGTATGCTGTAGTATTATCGGCAATATATTTTCTCATGAAGTGGCAATGAGCCAGGCTCACTAATAAAATGGAAAAAAAATTATAGCTCTTTTTGTCATTTGGATGACAAGTATATTATTGCTATCATGAGCCTCAGTATTTGTTTCCTTTCATAGACTGAATGACTTTATCATTCCATAGCTAGCAAAATATTTAAGGAGGATTCAATAAATCTTAAGAATCTGAAAATAGTAGTTAGTGGTCAGTTTTAAAAGAACAATCATGTCGCTTTTGCTGGACCTCAAACTGCCTGGTGGCTTGACTGTGACCTTCGTGCTTGGCTTCTGCCAGACCTTTGCTGAAGCTGCTGGCATAGCTTCTGGTCTGCTTAGAGAGTTCAAGCAGCCTGCCACTCAGCCTAGAGAGCTGGCAGCGGTCTGTTGTTATAAAGTATCAGCACGGAAGCAAAGGAGGTGGAAGGACTCTTTGTAGTAGCAGTTCCAGTCGATTTGCAGCTGAAGGGACAAGCTACAAAGAGCAGAGAATGAGGACGTGCAGGGGGTTTTAAGGGACGGAAAAGGGCCAGTCCAAGGGGAGGAACAATGGATAAACCAATAGGGGAACATTGCACAATTGAGAACATCCAATGGGTATAACTGAGAGGAGGAATACATTAACATCAACCAGTCAAGGAACAGAGATAACAGAACTTTCCAGTAACGTAATGAATATTAATCGTTCTTGAGGGAACGGGGGAGGAGATGAAATTCTGAGTGGCACGCATAAATGGTGGGCTATTAGCCCGTCTTGCCTTCCCCATCCCCCTCAGAATCGCTCTCATGAGGGGAATAATTTGTCCATTTGATATCCTCATAATCCACATGGAGAAGGCAGGCGGGGCTGACTGGTCAGGCAGGTCAGCTGAGGCTCCAGCCACGGGCTGTGCCACTGCCACACAATCACATTTAAAAAAAAATAGAGTAAATTTTTGTGCCCCCGAAATAGAAATTTAAGCTTGTATTGGATTGACATAGAAATTCCCTCATGGTAGTTGTGGAGATACAGAGTTGGCTTCTGTGAGAAGCTGCCAGAAATGTCACCCATGTCCCACAGAGTCAATGCCAGCCTGCTCCAACCTGGATGCACTGCTGGCAGAGGCCAAGTCCAACAACGATGATAGCACCTCTGGGATAATACATTTAACAAGTGGTAAAAACCCCCCCAAACTCCACAGCTGCAGCTGGAGAGTGGAATGAGGATATGTGAAACATCCCTGCACACACCCAAGTCAATGAGGAAGGAGGGGAGAAGGTGCTCCAGGTGCCAGAGCTGAGGTTTCCCTGCAGCCCATGGAGCAGATTGAGGTGAGACAGCTGGGCCCCTGCTGTCCATGGAGGACCATGGGGGAACAATGCCCACCTGCAGCCCCGGAAGGACTCCATGCCAAAGCAGGTGGATGTGCCTCAAGGAGGCTGTGATCCCATGGCAAACCGTCAGGGTGGAACATGGAAACAACATGCAGACCACAAACTCACAAAAACTTTAATTTGCAAACAAAACCAAACCTAGCTGACAACAGGGGTGATCATGATGACATTCCAAAGCCATTTAGCAGGGTGGTATGTTTGGTGTACCCACTGGGGGTATTGTTACTGCATGGACCAGAATGATGACCTATAGCATACACAAACACACACTAGACTCTCACCCAGGGGTACGCAGGAGATGGGTTCACTTCACCCTAAGGGTCAAAGGATCATTCATGGATGTCTAGCAGTAAAACAACCAGTGGAGTTGGAGGGCTGGAGTGAGGGAACTTTATCCCAGGAAGTCTCCTTGGGTGCCATCCCAAGAAGAGGCCTCCACTCACAGACCTGCTACAGTACAGGATAAGGGCCTGAGTAAAACATTTAATTTGGTGCTACACATTAAATATAAGTTTAAAAGTTAAAAGGTGGAAAATAGTACAAGAACTGCAGAAATTATTACATGGACTGAAATGAAGGCAATGTACACAAAAAAGAAAAAAATGCTTAAAAGAATGGACTTACTAGTAGAGTTCCTCAACATTTTATCTTGAAACTGAACACTTGCATTCTTTAATGACTGGGGAAAGTCCTTCTAACCACAGGCAGTAAAAGCAGAATTAAAAACATAATTAATTTCTGAAATGGCCATTACTTGTTTTTAACTCTTACTGTTTGTTTTCTGAATGCTCAGTGAGGAGAAAAAAATAAATAAAAAAAAAATTTAATTAGGGGTGATAGAAGCAGTAAAGCAACAGTTTTAGATCTGGTTTCTCAACAAGAGTACCCAGTTCAGCAGGCATCCCAACATTGCATAGTTGGTCATAATACTGATATTATTAAGCATGTTTCTGGGAGTTTTTGGAAGGCAGTGTGCAATGGGTTCAATGCAGGGGAGTTCTGATTTGCTACATCTAATTTCTACATACTTTTAACATCTTGAAGCTGTTATCAATAGCAAGATCCCCTGGGAGAAGGAGTTTCATTTTGTGTTATTAAAGGAAGACTTGTCTCCTGGCAGAGCCTATTTTTCTCCATTGGTTTCTGAAGCAACTTAGGCAACTTCCTTAGATAAGGTGTCTGTTAGAAGTCATCATATCCTACATTTGTTCTTAAGGTCCATGTAGAACAACAGTGAACCACACTTCACTGTAAAGCAGACTGTAGTTGATGCTGTTTGTGGAACTGGTGTGGCTCACCAGTTTCCCACGACAGCCTTTTCATAAAACATTTGTCTTAGAAACAAAATATTTTGCAGGACCATATAGATTATCAGTGGCTCTGCCTTTAGATTTTTCTCTGTATTCATAGATAAATTTATGTGCTTTCATTGACCATATAGATAAAATCAAGTTGAAAATGTATTTCTCATTTGAAACATTTTGTAGATATTAGGCAAGTCTGATACTTTAATGTGAACCTACATATCAGAAATTCTTTCATGTGATGAGCATATTATGAGCAATATCCCCAGCTCTCTCAAACAAAGTGGATATGCAACATATTGTAGAAAAGCCTCCTCTTTAATCAGAGTAGAAAATTTCTATAAAGCAACTCAGAATAACTTTCTTTGCTGGAAAAATTAAGACTTTTTTTTCTGAAATCACCTTATAAGTCCAAGAGAACTGAAGAATTCTGTTTTCTATAGACATGTCTAACAATATTGTCTAACTATACTTTTCAGTAGTTTGAGATCTGCTCCTGCAAGTCAATGTCTACCATTAAGTATCTCCTCCACACACATTCCAGTTTGGAAATATGTTGGTTTCAAGACTATTCTATGACAACTACTCATTCCACACTGTGATGCTGGCACTGCCAATAGATGCAGAGTTGTCTGCTCTTGTTCATTTAATGTGCCCTTTAAGAGCTCCAGAGTTGACTTAAAACTGTTGTGCCAGAGAAATGCAGCAAGCAAATTAGTAACTGTCAGGGAAGAGTCTGGTGAAAAATTCTCCTCTCTGAGTCATCCAACTGTTAAGTGAAGGATTATCATTGCTTGCATGATGCTTACTCACAGAGCTCAGACGTGCTATATGGATCAAGTTGACAACTTTCTGCAAGTTGTGAGCATCACTGGTTGAATTATTTTCCTTCTACACTTCTGTCCTGCCAGTATTTTCAGGCTCAGCACACGCAAATAGGCCATTGTCATATCACTGGAAGTATTTCATTGCTTGTCAAACCATTTTTCATCTGGTCTAACAATCTGTGTGAGCTTGCATTGATCTCCTGGAAGGAGAAATGCAGTATGCCCAGTGAGAAAAACAGAAATTAGGCAAGGAAAGACAGCTGAATACCAGTCAGGTTGCAAATCTTCTTTTGTTTAATCACTCTGACCTGGGTTGTCACGAGTGACTTTAACAGAGTTTTGTGTGCTGCAAATAACTACACTGACCTTTTTTTCCCCCTAAAACTGTTGTCCCATTATGCTCCAAAATCAGACAGTTTAAACCATCTGATTATGCAAGCACCTCACTTAGTTTCTTTATGGAAAGTGACCATAAGCCTTCAAAATAAAGAATCTTTTCACCATTTCACAAACAAAGGTATGCTAAATAAATTAATTGACTTGTATTTAAACAAGAGGTCAGTGAAAGGAGTTAAGAGTTCATGTCTCACTGTTTTCAGTCTAGTGTTTTTTCTACTGAATCCTCCTCTCTGCAATATTTTGAAATAGTTACACCATATATATTGAAATTAAAGGAATTAGGACCATCATGATGCATATTGAGTTGTGGCTTGATAATAATTCTCAGGAATTTTGTGTGGTTTTTAGTCTAAAATGTTTCACTGAACAATGGATGGCAGTGCACAATCATAGCTCATCTGATTGTAGCTACTTGTGTCCACTCAGTGCCTCAATTATTAGCAATTTTGTTATAATGTACAATACAAAGGAGTCAGTGAGAGAGTAATGATATCCAAATATTCCTAGCAATTAGACAGACATAAATAAACCAATTACTGATGGAGTTAGTAAAGTATGTACTTATTCTTTCCTGACATAGTGAAATAAATATAAAATATTTCATATATACTTCAGTCAGAAGTGAAATAAAACACTTAGCTTCTATTGCCTTACAATTATTTCAAAACAAAGATAGATCCCACTAGATTGATGTAAAAAGGTTTAGGGTTTTTGCCACTACATACCAGAAAAGAGCAATTGCGTGAATATGTTAAGAGTGTTTGACACCGGCATGAAGTTATATGAAAACTTATATTTTGAATGCATTTACCCTATCAGTGGGAATTTTTGAAGCACTTTGTTATCAGGTTATATGTCATGTTTATACTTTTCTCTCACAAAATACTAGAGAGATGTAAGAAAATAGAGAAGTAGATTGACTTTTTAATTTCAGAAACTCTAAGTGTTTATGAATTGGTACAAAATTCTGTGTTTCAGTTAGAAAAGTTCTCAGGAAGCTGTCACAAAGGCAATATATGCAGGCAGGTTTCTTCTATAACTTTTTTTTCCTGCATATTAGCTTGCTACCCTGGGCTCTAAAAATAACTGAAGAGTTGGAAATCCACAGATAATTTGAGTAAAGAATCTGTCTATTTTGAACAGATTGCCAGCAACAGATTAGCAAATTATAATACAAATACAGAGAAGTTTGCATATGCCAGTGTCACAGAACTATCAAAATATTGGTTGATTTCTCTAGAACAACGGACTTTCTTTGTGTCTGCTTTCTCTTCCTTTTGCTGAAGAATGTAACCAGAGACTCACAGGCAAGTGGATACTGAAAACCATTGTTCAGGTTTTATTCTTATGAATCAGAAAATCCTTGTTTTGAAGGCCAGCAAAACTACACTTCTCTTACTGTGTGGGGGAAAATGGATGAATCCTGAATAAACTTTGACACATAAGTCCAAAGAGACAACATTAGTCTGCCTGATAAAAAGAAAATATATTATATTGTCAATCTAACCCCTACTAAGTGCTTTGGCATGCTTTGTGGTAAGAAATCTTTATTGTCTTGAAGAAGGGCACTTTGGTAACCATTCCCTTTCAACCCAAGGCATTCTATGATTCTGTGATTCTATTCTATAATCCTCTGTTCATGAGCTGAAAATATCAACCAGGGGGATAGAGATACTTTGAATACAACAATTTTTCAGACTTATGAGAATACAGACTTCACAGAGTAAGTGAAGCAAGTAGACATCAACACAGACTAGTAGCAAAGCAGCACTATGGCAACTGGTGTGCTTCTAATGGGCTCAAAGAGATCCTGAAATGCATGTTCCATTAATTTCTGCTTTATTTACCAATTTCCAGATGGAAAGCTACACAATTTTTTTTTCAAAAACAACGCTGTAATGCAAGTTATGACTAGACCAGATGAGCAGCCAAATATCAATACAATTTATGTGTTGAAATAAAATTTGTCATGTTTAGGAAAGGAATTGTTTAATAAGAAACATTTGCCATGTCTGTATGAACATGGATTTAAAAGATCATGCTTGGTCTTGGTCCTGGTAACTATTACGGGTACTAAGTTTTATCTGAACATGTCTTTGATCAGTGAACTTGAAATATGATTTCTCTCCCCCACAGAGGTAAGAACTTTCCTATATTGCTGCCAGAAACTTTTGTGCCCAACAGCTCTGTCTGAGGTGAAGAAATACAAGACTTCACTCATTTTTACTACACAATACAATTAAGAAAACGAGTTTTTTAAATCTCTGTGAGTGAAAGTCCTTATGCATAGGTTCAGATTCAGTACGGGAAAGTGTCTATTTAATATGCCTTAAAGGTATAGTGACAGCCTTTCCAGTGTCTTGGTTTTGAGACAAATTAGGAAGAAACGTCCCAATAGGGTGTCTCATCTAAGAAAGGTAGATCCTGAAAGCCCCTCCTTCACAGGTTCAAAAGGAATTTTCTTGGAAGAAAGTGAAAAGAACCTGTTTATTTCACAAGCAAGGTGCGTGCAGACACGGAAAAGAAAATGAATACTATTAGATAATAAACCTTCTCTGTTATGGAGAAAGATGGCGGATTTTTAGAGTCCTGCTCAGCTTCTCCCAGAGCCGCGATGTGGCATCTCTGCAGCTTTCCTCCCACCAGGCCGCGGTGTGGGGCTCCTGGTGATGTCCAAGCGTTTCGGACCTGAGCAAATCTCAACAGTTTCAGGAGAAGAAGAAGATGAAGACAAAGACGAAGACGGTGAAGGAGAAGGAGAAGGAGAAGGAGAAGGAGAAGGAGAAGGAGAAGGAGAAGGAGAAGGAGAAGGAGAAGGAGAAGGAGAAGGAGAAGGAGAAGGAGAAGGAGAAGGAGAAGGAGAAGGAGAAGGAGCCACAGTCCTAGGAAAACTTCTTGCCTCAGTTAACAAAAAGAGAAGCTAGCTAAAAGCAAAGATGTACCCCCTCTGTCCATGCCAGCTAGAGAGAGGAATGTAAACTCGTCTCTCCCTGCAAGCACAGCACCCGGGGGAGTGAGAGTTTAAAACACAAACTGCGCCAGTTTTCCTGGCTGCCCCTCTTCCCAGTTTAAAATTATAGGACCCATTCCTGGTCATAAGCAGACGATAGGGAAATACATAGCATAAAATCACCCCAATACACCAGTTTATTAGCTTGAGAGGTTAATGAACTATTTTTTTTTCCAAAGAAATGATTTGCAACTAATTACTGCTATATCCTGAGAGAAAGTATATTAATACCATGCAGTTCTTTCTTATCTTTATTATCTTTCTTGGTCAGAGCCTTGTTCAAAAGAAACACTACAGTACAGAATGATTCATGATTGGTTTGATGAATTTTTTTTTTTCTTTTCTGGCCTTAAGGACTGGACTCCAACTGTACTTAGACCAGACTTTCACACTCTTTCAAAGGGTTGAGCTATAAAGGTAACTTTATAAAAATGTAAACCTGCAATGACTTTTTACCCTCATAAGCTGCAGTTCTTAAAACAGATTCCTTTGACTCACTAATCCCTGAGGGCCTGTCCAAAGACAGAACAAGGACTACCTCTACAGTCCTGCTAGAGTGAGCCCATGGACAAGGTTCAAGGTCTGATTATCTACCTGTCATAGTATTACTTGCAGGAGTGCCCGTGGCAACAGTCCAGGGACACACAGGTGTGACCTGTTCATGAACTGACACAATAACAAGAGTTTAAGTGTTTTGGAGGGGCTGAAAAATTCATGCAGCCTGCAGCTTTCCCCTCTGCCCTTGCCATGATGATTTTGTGTAGAGATGACAACTAGAGACATTTACCGCAGGTGCTGTTTTTGATGCTGGCCATAGCAGAGGTGTGAGGAAGCAGCAGATAAGATTAATTCAAGTTGCCAACAAAGGACACGATGAATGCTGTGTATAGTGTCTTAGGGACTGGCTGGACAGTAGAGAGCTTCTTGTATGCATTTTCTGTCTGGCACATTAGAGATGCAGATAATGAACCCTGTCAGACAAATCCCTGCAATTTCAGATGTTTCACACTCTCCCTCCAAGATACATCAAGAAGGATAAGGATCTGATTTGCATTCACTTTCACATACATTCTGCTTCAGCCAGATCTGATATGCAACCACTTATTTTTCTACTTTGTACCATAAGTAAAGCTCCAATGGCTGGGGTTTTTTTCAGGAGTTGTACACAAAGAAAACTCTGTGGACCGAGTGGAGTTCCATTCATGTATATAATGTATAAAATATGATACACGTTTTTATGAATGACATGTCTATTTGTGCAGAGAATATATTATAATGATATTTAAATAATAACAGAACATTAAAAAAAAATTACCCCACTCCCCCCCATTTCTACATAAAATAAGCATACTTTTAGAAATATCCAAATTAACTAAGTAGATAAAATAACCTCAATTCCTGTGAAAGTGATGAAGGAACTAATCCTAAAAACCTTTTCTAGGCACATGAAAGACAATAAATTTACCAGGAGTAGTCAGCATAGATTCATCAAGGAGAAGCCATGCTCAACCAAATTAGTAGATTTCTATGATGGTAACATCTGCTAGATGAGGGAAGAGCAGTGAGTATTTTTTACCTGAACCTCAGTAAAGCTTTGGACAAAGTCTCCCTGAAAACCCTGATAAAGAAGAATGATGAAGTATGGGCAGGATGAGCAGACAAAGAGTGAGGTGGATTGAAAAATGGTTAAACAGCTGGATTCAGGGGGTGGTGATCAGTGCACAAGGTCTATAACTAACAGTATACCACAGGACTCAATACAGGGTCCATTCCTGTTCAACATCTTTGTTAATGATTTGGATGATGCTGCAGAGTGCTGCCAAAAAGCCAAAAAAAATCACAATGAGAAAAAAAAAATATTCTATTTGTTTTGTTAGCTTTGGTTTGGATGTCCATTAACTAAATAATCAGTGCTACTTGAGGATTTTCATAGCATTGAAAAAGTGATTCTTGCATCTTAAGATTTTTATAAAATTACTCTGCTTATTCCAGAATATGCAGAATTCAAATAATTCTGGGGTTTTTTTGTCAAAATTTAGGCATCTTCAATGAAGTATCCTAATTTAATCTTATTATGAGCTCAGGGGAACATATGTCATATTGAACTTATGAAATTGTTAGTACTTTCCCAATATAGAGTTTTGTTTGTGACCTGAACTCACTTGCAAAAAACATTCTTTTTAGTAATTTTTAGGAAAAAATCTTTCATTTTCAGGAGGTATCAGCAGAAACAGATATTTCTGGGTCATGATGAGGTAATTTATATTAACTCTTCTCACTCTTAGCAGCTGGGACATCTTTTCAAATAATGTGTGAATCTCATAAAAACATGCAACATCTGTACAACACCTCTATGTGTGTCTCAGAGTCATTCAGCTTTTCAGACAGAACACTGTGTCACTGTGTCTGTTACTGAGGCACCAGGGGTGGGCTTCAGTTTATAACCCTGTATTGATTTAGTGTTTGGAGCTGGCTTCTAAATAGTCAACTCAGACAGCCTGTGGACAGATCTGTCTGTTCACAGAGGAGTATGTCAACATGACTTAGAACTTGCTCAGGGATATTTTTGCCAAGTTGTCACTGCAGCACTGTTTTATGCTTATTATTTAAATAATTAATTTAATGTATCTACAAAACTTAATTTATACAAATCTATTTCAAGGACTAAATTAAAAATTTTAAATGTTTCTGATGGATAAATATTCTGGATTTTCATTTCTGATCAATAAGTCCCCCTGTACAGAAAACTTTTGAGAAATGGAGATTTTGTGAACTGAAAAAAGCTTGTCTTTATTTTAATTTACATAATATTTTTATTGTCATTTATTGTTAGTCCTGACTAACCAGGAAGGTCCCAGATGACTTGAGATTAGCTAATGTGACACCCACCCACCCAAGCTGGAATGAGGCTCTAGGGAGCCTGTCAGTCTATCGGCTTGACCCTGGTGACTGGCAAGGTTATGTAACAGATCATCCTGAGAGGTGTCACACAGCACAGGCAGGACAACCAGGTGATCAGACACAGCCAGCATGGGTTCATGAAAGTCATGTCCTGCTTGACCAGCCTCATCTCCTTTTATGACCAGATGACCCACCTAGTGGATAGGAGAAAGGCTGTGGATGTTGTCTACCTGGACTTCAGCAAAGCCCTTGACATCATCTCTCATTCTCCTGGAAAAGCTGTCAGCCCATGGTTTGGACAGGTGCACTGTTCACTGGGGTAAAAACTGGCTGGGTGACCAGGCCGAGAGTGGTGGTNGCCTCATCTCCTTTTATGACCAGATGACCCACCTAGTGGATAGGAGAAAGGCTGTGGATGTTGTCTACCTGGACTTCAGCAAAGCCCTTGACATCATCTCTCATTCTCCTGGAAAAGCTGTCAGCCCATGGTTTGGACAGGTGCACTGTTCACTGGGGTAAAAACTGGCTGGGTGACCAGGCCGAGAGTGGTGGTGAATGGAATTCCATCCATTTGGCAGTTGATCACTAGTGGGGTTCAAGGGCTCAGTATTGGGGCCAGTCTTGTTAAATCTCTCGACTCATGATCTGGATGAGGACACTGAGTGTCCCCTCAGTACATTTGAAGACAACATGAAGTTGGGTGGGGATGTTGATCTGCCAGAGAGCAGGAAAGCTCTTCAGAGGGATCTGGACAGGCTGAATCAATGTGCTGAGGCCAGTTGTATGAGGTACCACGAGGAAAAAGTCCACGTCCTACCCCTGGGTTACAACAATGCCATGCAGTGCTACAGGCTGGGGGCAGAGTGGTTGGAAAGGAGCTCAGTTATAAAGGACCTGGGGGTGTTGGTCAACAGCCAGCTGAACATGAGCCAGCAGTGGGATCATGTGGCCAAGGTCAAAGGCATCCTGGCCTGTATCAGCAACAGTGTGGTCAGCAGGACCAGGGCAGTGATTGTCCTCCTGTACTCAGCAAGGTGAGGCCACACCTCAAGTCCTGTGTCCAGTTCTGGGCCCCCCACTACAAGACATTAAGTGGCTGGAGCAGGTCCAGAGAAGGGTGGCAGAGTTGGTGAACGGTCTAAAGGGTAAGTCTTATGAGGAGTGTCTGAGGGAGCTGGGCTTGTTCAGCTTGGAGAAAATGCGGATCAGGGGTGACCTTATCACTCTCTACAACTACCTGACAGGAGGCTGAAGCAAGGTGGAGGTTGGTCTCTTCTCCCAGCCTATTAGTGACAGGACAAGAGGACTTCGCCTCAAGCTGCATCAGAGGAGATTCAGACTGTACATCAGGAGGAATTTCTTTCTGAAAGGGGTTGTTAAACACTGGAATGGACTGCCCAGAGTGGTGTTAAGTCACCATCCCTGGAAGTGTTCAAGATATGACAGGATATGTCAATTAGTGACAATGTCAAGTAGAGAAGGTGGTGACATGTCCAAGGATTGGAATAGATGATCCCAGAAGTCTTTTCCAATCTAAATGATTCTGTGATTCTGCTACAGTATAAAGCACTTTGATCCCCCAGTCCTCATCTTGCAGTCCACTCACTCAAGAGGCGTGGGAAGAGAGGCTGCCATTAACGACTGAGGCAAAAAATTTGTTAAGTACTCAACTCAAAAGATGTCGAGCCTTCTCATCTGCAGCTACCAATTTGCCAGACTTCTTCATCATAGGAAATATGCCTTCTTTGACCTTCCTTTTCTGGCCAACATAACTGTTGAAGCCCTTCTTGTTTAGTTTTTTTACCTTTGCCAAATTCAGCTCCAGCTGTGCCTTGACCTTCCTCACTTCATCCCTATACAAACAGACTGTATTCCTACCATCTTCCCCAAATACTTATTCTTGCTTTCACTGCCTATGCTTTTGCTTCTTGCCCTATAGTTTGACCAGCAGGCCCCACTCACCCATCTGTCTCCTGCCTTCCTTGCCCCATTTCTTGTGTCTGGGTATCCCTAGCTGTTGTGTTCTAGGGAAGGAGTCCTTAAAGGCCTGCCAGTTCTCTTCTGCTCCCTTGTCCCTGAGAGCAGTTTCCCAGAGAGTCCTGTTGAGGAACTCTAAAGATCTGAAAATTTGCTTTCCTAAAGTCCAGGTTCTTACCATAGAATAAAATTCCCCTTCACCTGCTGAATACAGTTCCCTTTTTATGTTAAGAAATTATGCGGTATTCCTCATTAAAGTATTTAATTGCAAAACATAGATTTCATTGCTAGTCATAAATAACATTATTTAAGCAATAAGATAGAAAATGAAATTATCCCTCCAGGAGGAAAATGATATGTTTTCAAATACCCTTTAAATAGTAAATTAAAACTTGGCCCTGATTTGACTGGAGGTTTGAATCAGATCATCCCCACCAGTCCCCTCCAATTCAAATCCTTCTGTGATTCTGTAATCACTCACATAAAATGTCAAGTAAGGGATAATTTGTTATCTTTTTCCCAAAGATGTTTATGAAGCTTGTTGGGTCAGCTTCATGCTCTGTACCTTAAATAAGGAGAAAAAAAAATTGCTGTAGATTCTGTAAACATGCATTCTATTAGCAGTGGTAATACTGACTGCAGATTAGAGTGAGGCTGCTGTGAGATTGTATCTGATATTTGAAGTATATGACTACTGTTACCATGTGGATTAACTTAGCATGAGGGGGAGAAATCCTGTGGTGCTGCTGCTACTCCTTCCCTCAAGGCATGTCTTTCTTCTTATATGTCAGTTCAACCGTGGATTGGGGCTTTAAGACTGGTTGTTAAGACTGCAGTGCTATCCTGTCGCTATTTTCCAAATAAATGTTTAGTCCTCTATTGACAGATTTTCTCTGAGGAAATCTTCAAGAAACAGAAGCCAAAAAAGTATAAATGGACTTCAATAGCTCATGCCTCTTAATAAATATAAAGAAGAGAGACATGGAGCAATACCTTTTTTACAATTTTTACAAGAACTCTGGTTATCCTAGTGGCTGGTATAAAGATGATTCCTCACAAGAAAGTTGGCTTAATTAGTAACTTAAAACCCTATCATTGGCAAAGGAAGAACTCACTTGGTTTGGATATGAAAAAAGTGCAGTGGTTTTTTAATTTCCTGGTTTCTGAAAAATATGGCAATAATTTTTTTTTAAAGTCAAGGTATTGTATATTTACTAACTAGAATGTTCTTTTTTTTTTTTTTTCTTTGACAATATAACTTCAAGAATGAAATGCTTATTGGGGAAAGAGGGCAATAATGAACTCGGAGGTGCTTTATCTGCCTTGTTTTAAACTGTGTAATATTATACTGCTTGACTGACTAGTATTAAATCAAAAGAGTTTGTCCAAGAAAAACTGACAAAAAGAAATAGTAAGGGGGATATTAAGCCTTACAGAGACAATGTAAAGAACTAATAGCTGGTGAATTTACTTTTTGCCTTCAGCTAGACTGTTTAAATTTATTCATTATAGGACTGAATCTAGGATCAGTCTAAAACCATGAAGATCCTAGAGCTGGAAAGACACTCATCATCAATTTACTTAGTTAAGAGGCAACCACACAGCTCTGAAACATGTGATACTTTATTAGCCCAGGGCCAGTAGCAGGATGTCCAGGAAAGACAGAAAAAATATGTCAGAAAACAAAGTATTGTTAGGTTGAAATGTCCATCCACACACACACAAAGGAAGCATACTGTCGTAATAACCTTGTCAGAGAGGAGGTCTAAGTACCAGTAGCTGCATTGGGGTGTGGTTTTTAGAGTTTGCACACCCAAATGCCAACACCTGGAAGGTCAGAGGATGCAGTTACTGGATAGACCAGCTGCTGGAGGGATCCATAGCCCATACCTGTGTATATTTTCCAGGAAAAGGCTTCATTTTCACCAGCCTGAGAGCAGAACAGGATAAGATCATTTGTGATGGTTGTGATTGTGTGAATGCTGTGTTTCCTGTCTGTGCAGATCTCCCTGTATAAACGTACATAGGATGTGGGTGGTGGTGGCGGTGAAGGTGTATGTCTGTGACTGCATGTCTGTGGGGACCTTGGTACAGGAAACTGGCAGCCTTGCACCTATTGGGATACTGCATTTAGCAGCTGTTAGTGGGTGTAAAATCCCTTTTAATTTCATCCTCTTTAAAAAATACATGCTTTTGGGCAAAGTAATCATGGAAGAGCTGGGTGGTACCTTGATGAAGTCTCTTCTGCTAACATGCTATTTAAATCACTTTGTTTTAGAAGCTCAGAAATATATTTGTATCATAGTATGACCAAAGAGATGTTCTGTCTTAAGAAGTTACACTTCTAATCCAGACACAAGCTGACTAGAACAAGAGAAAGCTCATCTGAGGGATGGGAACATATTGTAGACTCTGTCTGTCTCTCTAGTCAAGCTCATAGACAGGTGTTTAAATCAACTGCTTGAACTTAAGCCTAGAGGGCAAGATCTTTCTTGTAAACAAAACCAGAATATCAATATTGGTGAAAAAAATTACATCAGAGATATGTTCTTTGGTGAGATGGAGAAATTGAAGCCTGTAGCTTTAAGGGTGCTCTTGAAAAGTGCCAAAAAATTGCCTAAATTTATGTATATCAATAGAGTGAGCTTTCCTCTATTTACATCATTGAGGGTTCTTTTGATATTTTATCACGGGATGCAGCTTATTCATTGCTGAAATAATAATGCATCTTCATAACTGACAGCGTACTGAGGTATTTCAAATTCCACTAAGCTCATCACCCTATAGGTTATCACACAACACTTCATTTCTAGCTTTCAGTCATTCAGATCAGCTGTTTTTGCAGGAGATTAATAGACTTATGCAGTATCTATTTGTCTAAAAGATCTGCTAAAATAGCACATTATCTCAGGAATTTGGATGCAACTTCACCAGATATATTTATGAGTTTCCTACTTAACAAGTAGTAGATGAATAATAAAGACAAGGAGCTAATTCATCGTTTTATTGCTTATACTTGCCAAATACTGTTACAAACTGAACAAATCTGAAGCTATCTGTTAAATATTTCAGAACTTATATATATTCTCTGGGCTAGTTGTGAAAGTATTGCATTTTCTAACTAACTCTATTCTGGCATTTCTTAAAAGAAGGATCATGGGACAATTTAATGGATTATGTGTTTGTGGTTGTTAGTGTCACATTACATTTCACTATTGGTTTTGATGGTGTCCAGAGCTTCCCCTGATGTTTAATTTACCACAACAGATGTTATCAGGGTTAAGAAATTGTTGTCTTTATGTAATAAAACTTTGGTTGAGGGTGTGTTCTAGTTGTGTCATTATGTTCTATTGGCACTTAATTTGGCCAAAAGTTCAGAGTCAGGAAAGAATGCTTCTGTCATTATGTTAAGGGTGTGAATAGCCTTCCTTTCCAGTATCAAAAACACACAACAACATGGAATAGAAAGGTCCTTACAAAGTACTCATTGTTTTCTGAAATATTGATTCTGCATTATGACACCAAATCTTTGCTCCGTATTTAAGAGTTTTTATTGAAGTCTGCAAATTACAAAGTCCTCAAAAATTTACATTGTCATTTAACTTCAAAATATGATTCCTCTGTTTTGGTTTAGAGTCATGTTCAAAATATTTTATGGACTATATCTCTGAACTTCAGTGTAGGAGTTATGTGTGACATAGTTTCCCTGGTATCAGAGGAAGCACATTGATTAATGATCAGGGCAAGAGACTTTTGTGCAAGAGAGAATTAAGGAAAGAACACTTCAGCATGGAAAATAAATAAATGAGAGAAATATTGGAAGCATCTGTAGATATAATGAGAGACAGGGATAAAAGTGTACAGGATTTTATTGCTTTTTTCCTCTTTTAATAGAAAAATTAGGGAAAATTAAAGGAAGTTATAAAGTAGCAAATTCAGAACAAGGGAAAAGAAGTAGTCTTTACCACAAATTTTAAGTCAGACATGGAAACAATAGACATAGGATGTTATCAATCTTGATAATCTTCATGAAGTTTAAAAGGATCCTGAATATGTTTATAAACCAAAAAAAAAATCATTCAAAGTTACTCAGAGCTTAGAAACGATCCAGGGAACAAATGTCTGAAGGTTATAACAGTATATATATAAATACAATATAAACATGTAAGTATCCTTATACTCATGTAAGTACTATTATAGTCCATGGATTTAGACTGTTAATCACAGTCTTGGCTTGACTCTCTGCAGATCCTGTTATGTCCTTTTGGTTTTTTGATTGATGTGTCCCTGCAGCTTTACTGCCTCAAGGATTAATATCATGCTTTTACAGGGTGTCCCTGTTTATTCTCTTGCCTCTTAAAGGATAGAGATAAAAGAAATATTCTCCCTTTCTTTGCAAACCATCAGGTTGTATACCCATACCCCTGTCAGTTTTTTGCATCTTTCTGATGGATACAGACTTCAGCACAATCCTAATTAGTTTATTCTTAACATGAATTATAGGAATTTTGGAAGCATTTGAGACTAGAACTAGATCACAGGGTTCTGTCCTTTCATATCAAAGAAACCCATATCCATGTTAGAGCTAGACCACTCTCCTACCTCCGCCACTCATACAGACAGACTGCTGTACAAATGTTCTTTCCATGCCACTAGGTTCTTGGTTTTGAATAATTTCTGTCCTTTCCAGTAGCTATATTCTGCTGTGTTTAGGCACAGGAGTATTCCCTCTTAACTTTACTGTGCCAAGATGAATAAATTGAATTTTCTTCATTTCATTCCATGGACAGAATCCTCTATTCTCATCATGCTGAGAGCTATTGTCTCTTCCTCTCTTCCTGTTTAAATTAATCTTCTTGAACCCAGTTTATCAAAATTGTTCACTGCCCATTTTATGGTCATAGCAACCTCTTATATTTTTTCACATTAATACCCCTGTACATGTCTGTACATTTGACATACTTCAGGATCAGGATCACTTCAAATTTTCTGTTCCAAATTGTATCCATGACTCATATTCACCCGTTTTTGTTACTTAACACTCCTGGTCTTTCCCTTCCTTGGTTTGCAGTGGAAAATCCTAATTTATAACAGACAAGCTCGATATCAAGCTCTAAGTGAATGACCTGGCACCTTTGTCTCTACGGTCATCTTGTCAAACTACCTCTCTCCCCTGTTCCTTGCAAGTTAACCTTCTCATCTGATAATTACTACGAGGTTTTTCCTCTTTATCAAGTCATAAACTTCCAAATACATGCATATATATAAAATTCTAATGCTTTATTTGATTCTTCCTTCATTCATTCTATGCCTTCTCTACAGCGGTCAGTGAGTATGTTTCATAACTCATCTTCAATCAAGCAGGAATGTAACCACCATTCATGTGTAGCAGATAGGTGAAAATTGTATGTGTATCTTGCAAATTTTTGTTGAGGACATTTGTCCAGTTGATCCCATAAGTTGAATAAAATGGCCGTATCTCGCCATTTCAGCAAAGGTACATATGATGGATTCACCTACTCCTATCTTTTCCTTTTTTATTTCAAGTCTGCATAAATCTTTGTAAAAACACTCAACAAAGACTATATTTACAAAGCATTATTTGACATTCATGAGTTTGACAAAATCTTTTTGTATGCAAACAAGATTTAAATTTGAAACAAACAGCTTATTCTTTGCAACACCCAAATGCAGTCATGCAGCAACTCAGAAAAACTCCCATTACTGAAAATAAATTAACAGCATTTACATTGTTCTTAAAAGATATGTTTAATTTGTTCAAGGCTTTGTGTTACATTTCTCACTTGGCACGTGAAGTGTTAGAAGGGAATGTTGTTTGAACAAAATTGAATTTGCTCTGTTTGTATTGGAAAGTGTCTAGTTTTGAAATGAATACACGTAATGGAACTAGACAGGAAAATGTACATATCTTTCTCTAGGGAATACTGCTCAGAGTTTTACATAATTGCTTCTGGCTGCTATTCTTTATTTACTTCTATCTCTCCCCATTTAAGAAAAGGATAGTTTTGTGATATCAACTGATAGAGCATCACATTATTTCATATCATGTGAACTCATAACTCTTTTTGCCTGTTATAATATAAGGAGACAAAAGAGAAAATAAGATTGATATCACATTGTATGTGGCTGTTGTAAGTGTAAGTTCCAACAAGATTAAATAACATTTCTACAGCACCAAATGCTGGTTTATTTATTTAAATAATGTTGAGCTGCAAGATGGTTCCATATACTGAGGCAAATTGAATTAATCACCACTTTTTTTTTTTTGTTTCTCATACATGCTTAATTTGTTCTATATTTTAAACAGTAAGGATCTAGGATTACAGAAATCATAGAAACTGTGTTACTCTCTTGATCACTCCAGAAAGACTTATCCATTCTCAGACAGTGGTTTGTTGGTACTTTGAGGATAGTAGTGCATCCATTTGTAAACTTTCTTTTTTTTTTTTTTTTTTTTTTTCTAATCAGATATCAGATTCCACTTTCCTTGATCTTGCAGAAACTTTAAGCTCAAGTCCCTCTCCTTGTCCTTCTTCAATCAAATGTCATCTTTAATTTCTTCTGACATTTGAGTTTTCTATTTCAAAAGCTGTGATTACACAAAAACTATTCCCTTAGTTGTTTTGGACATGGTTCAGTATGGCTTTAAATGTCTTTTTTTTTTTTTTTTTTCACATAGTAGACAATAAAATATATTACTGTGAACTGTTGCAAAACACCTCTTTTAAACTCAAGTGCTCTCAGTACTAACCAAATCAAAGTTCATAATGGAGATTTTATACTCTAGTGTACAAATCACCTTGCACATTAACTGGACAACTATTAGTAAGTCATAAGTGGAAAAGAAAGCTATGTGATCTGCAAAGCTAAAAAAAAAATTAACTCTTTATGACCCTCATCTTTCATTTTATGTTGGTAGTTGACTCACACATTCCCAACAGAACTCACACTACACCAGCTTCATTGTTACAGTATAAATAATTTTTAATAGTAATATTCACTGCAAATCTGAAAAGAGTTACATCTAATTCAAAAAAGGAAGGCACTGTGGGTTAAGCTCGGCTAAAAACCTGGCTGCTCACTCCCTCCTCTGCATTCAGCAGGAAGAGGGGATTAAATACTTCAAAGTGAAACAAGAAAGCTCCTGGGTCAAGATAAAGACAGGAAGTTTCCTTACTGCAGCAAATGAGCTCAATTTGGGGAAAAAGAATTTATTACCAATTAAAATAAATATTTCCAGGTAGTGGGAAACAAAAAGACAGATATTACACATCTGACATATAAAACCATATTTCTACATCCCATTTCAAGGCTCAGCTTCACTCTTCATTCCTGACTCCTCTACCATCTCCCTCAAGAAGGGCACATGGGACAGAGAACAAGGAGCTGTGGTCACACTGTAAACAACTCATCTCTGCCGATCCTTCCTCCTCATACTTTTCCCTGTGGCGTGAGTCCTTCCCAGGGGCTGCAGGAAAATCTCTGCCCCACCGGGGTCCCTGCTGGGGCCCCAGGGTCATCGCTGTAGGCATCCGGAGTCACTCCCCCCGTCCCTGCTCCCGCTCTCCCCTCGGGGCTCGCAGCGCTGTTTCCCGCACGGTTCCCTGGCTCAGCCCCGGCTGCCGGGCAGCGTTTTGCCCTCCCTTGCCCAGGCTTTCCCCGGGGCTCTCTCCCTCCCTCCCGCCCGCCCGTGGCTGAGGGGCTCAGCCGTGCCCTGCGCTGGGGCCGCTGCGGCCGCTGGCACCGCCCGGGGCCGGGCAGGGCAGTCCCGGCAGAATTCCCACCAACAACACCTGGGCACATCAACCCCGTTCAGAGGAGGAAGGACGTCAACAACTGACCGTATCAACATTTTTTTTTTTTTTAAAAAAAACGAAACTTTACCTTTTTAATTTCAAAACATGAAATCTAATTGGCATGCACAGCTCCCTGAATGCAGTTTTGCAAACATTTCACTAGCTGACAAGCAAATATTCAGATGAAGTGTTACCTACATATGTAATAAAAATTTGTACATTTTGTTCTACTGGATGCCCAATAAAAATTAATACATCATGTCTGTATTACAGAAACAGAGATCTGTGTCCTTTAAACCATAATGATGATCAATAAAAAGGAAAGCTTGAAAAGTATGAAAAGGATAGAAGATTGGCAAAAGGATTATTTTATGACCTACCTGGTTCCATAATCATCTTTGAATGAAATACCTTTTCAGATTAACAGCACATGAGAAAAATGCTTTCAAAGATAAGAGAAAAAGAACATTTTATTGGAAACAAAACAAAAGAGTTCATATTAAAAAGAAGCTCCAATATCTCTTTAGTGAGAAAATTTTACTTGGTGGTATGTAAGCATGTAAGAATTCTTGTTCTATTCTTGTTAAATCATGAACGTTTTAAGAGGAACAGTGTAAGAAGAAACATTACTTGACATTCCTCTGTTTCATTTTTTCAGCCTCCTATTTAATTTGAATAACTGGCTCCTGATACCATTTGCTCCTAAACATTTTTGTATTTCAGCCTTCAAATGAGTTAATTTTGAACTACATGTGTTTCCCTTTAAATCTATTTAGTGTTGAGTTTCTAGTGTGTTCAAAAAAAGATAATTAATCCAAATTTCTTCTTCTAAAAATTATTTTCTGAGGTTCTTCTATATTGTGGTAATTTGAAAAGTGACTTTTGCATAAATTATATAAAAATCATCTAGTCATTCCTGAACTCAGAGATATTTGAAACACTGGCTTTACAAATTGGCACTCTATGATAATTAGGGCATGAAGCTGTGCATTGTATATAACTTGGCCACTTTTATCAACATAAACTTGGAATGATTTATATCTAGCACTACTAGCAGCTGGGAATTACATCCATTTATGCTTGGAGGCAATTCCCAGCTGGTGCTAGTGCTAGAAGTTCTTTGTATAGAGTGGGAGCTCTTAAACTCAGTGGATTCTGATTAAATAGTTGGATTTCGAGTTAGAATGTTATCCTGAATTGCATAGAGGTAAATATGGAGCCAGGTTAAATTCTAGTAATGTCTGACAGGACCTACTGTGAATCAATTTTTCTCCTAATGAATTAAGATGACAATGACTCAGCATTAATACAGACTACTTGTCTTTCTGAAAGTCTTTTAGTGAGACGTGTCACCACGGATTTTTAAAAATATTATGGAATAATTTTTCATAAATAAATAAATAACAGGTTAAATTTAGTAGACAAAGTTCTTTATGATAGCCTCAAAACCTTCTTTTAGTTAGTTGCTGTATGGAACACTTCATGGCTAAAATAAGCTTGTGATACTATAAGATACTACAAGAAGGCTTTATTTTGTATTTTTATGTTGGCATGTCTGTTTAACAGACTGAATGATTTTAAGGAATTTTTAGGCTACAGAATCATCAGTCTTATGTGATAAAGGTGTTTCTCCTAACTCGTTAATGACTTTTTCAAAATGAGCTTGTGGGTTGGGAAAGTATTAAGTGAATTACTCTTCTGAATTAATTCAGAGGTAACCCATTACCCTTAAGCTGATTTACTTCCAAGTTGAACATCAGACTGCTGGCTTCATGAAGTGCCTGCATAATTACAAATATATTTATTATTATGTGCTATGGTACCCTGACTGTTTCATCTATAACACAGGCTGAGAACATAGGCTGTTGAACGATAACTTAACAGCAAGGAAACAAAACTTTCATAAGGAAGAAAAAATATAGTTGTATGTCCCATATAATCAAATCTACAATTCTTGATCTACATTCAGTCAAACAGAGATTAAAAGGCACCTGAACAACAAAAAAGAAAGGGTTCTCCACATTGAAAAGGCCATCAAATTTCCATGTCTGATTTAAATGTTTGTCACTTCATTTTAGCTACTGAAGATGCAGTGTTCATCAAGAAAGTGCTCTTGAAAACTTCTACTGAAAGATACTTCTACAGGATATATATTGATGAAGTGAAGTTGGGCTGCCAAAAAAACAAAGCTAAAATTCAATTAGGTCATAATCACCAACTTTGTGTATAGTGTACCATATAATAGATGAATGATGGGGAATTGTCAAATGCAGATACAAATTTGGCTGCTCAGCTCACAGAAAGAAACAAGAGGATGTAATATTGTAAGTGGGAAATACTCAGGATTTTACATAAGAAAGAAGATTAATTTTATTGGATAGCTATGTAGTATACAATTTGAATATCTCCGACCAGCATGAACAAAGAAAAAAAGTCTAATTTTTTTCTGTTAGAATTTGGGAATTTTAAAGAAGATATGCTAACTCTTTCACATCTAATTGTTATGAATGGATATTATGGGGTTAAAATAAGCTTCTACCTCTGCTTAGGCCTATAGCAATAGATAGTAACTTACTGAGGCGGCCTGCACCCCAGAACCCACTTCCATTCGCAAGTTCTTTTAATAATGGCTGANCTAATGCAGTCTTCAGATATGAAGGCAAATAGTAGACAAAGCAGATTTTGAAAAAAAATTGAAAACAGTTTAAAAAAATTTAAAATTAATAGAATTAGTAAGTTTTTAGACAAAATAAGTCTGTAATTTAAATATATTAAGAGAAACTAACCACAAATATATTTTTCCTTAATCATTCTTGTGAAAAACTCTTAAGACTCGGTGTCTGATAGAAGTAGGATTGATATTTGAAACAAAGTAAGACAAACACAGTTTTAAAAGTAAACTTGGTTTTGTACAGTTCTATATTAGTAGATTCTAAAATAAATTTTTCAAATAAATATTTTTACCTCCATGTGACTGTTCCATGTAGTGTCCTAACAGTGTGGTGAACAACAGCAGGAAAAAAGGTGAAACAAATTATGCAGTACCATTATGATCACTCACAGTTCATACTTCTGTTTAGGTAAGCTTCTTTGTACATGTGACATAAATCCATTCAAAAACAGAGCTTGTCACAAAACACAGGTAAAGGTTTAACTCCACATTTACTGGTACTCCCACAGTAACCGACAGGGTCAGTTCCATCTTTAACTTTCCCTGCTAACATTTTTAATGTCTATTTCACAGTAATTTTTTTCACTAGAGATGGTGGCTTTGCCCAGCAACATACTGGAATTAGTTATATATTTAGGAGAAAATAAACTTAAAGAGAAGCTCCAATGAACTGAAGCCAAATACACACCTAATTTTTCTGTTTCTTTTT
>VZTJ01005621.1:877811-922430 GCA_013397795.1 Orthonyx spaldingii | reverse complement strand
TGGACTCACAAAGAGGTCACTAGTCTTACAAGGACCTTCTTGACTCTGCATGCAACTCCATAGGAGAGAAGAATGAAAGTTTTGGCAGAAATCTCTCTTAGGAAGAAGTTTCAATTAAGCTAATTCATAGAAAAGCTTTTGGTAAACCAAAACTGAAACTTCAGATAAAGACCTGAAGCCTCTAATTCCCTTAGTTGTGAAGGTTACATTCAAAGTTTCAAAGACAGTGTTTTAAGAAGCAGATTGTGGAAGTGATAGCTCTGAGTCTTTAATTTTGTTCATTCACCAGATGAAAGAATTAGCTTCAAATCCACTAGATCGATTGAAATATTGATACTAAAACTAAAGAAACTTTGAGATTTTGCTGCTCACAAGATCTGCATGAATTTTTACTCTTATCGCTTTCTGATGTACTGAAAAAGTTTGGAGACATTCCAACAATTTTCATTTTCCAAGCCAATTCTGGAATAAAATAGAAGACATATAATGAACTTGAGGACTAAGATCAAATAGATCACTCTGAGGACAACAACTACACTAACAGAGCAAAGATGATGTTTGAAGTGATTAAGTGTTTGCTGGTGCAAAGGTAACTGCAGCACACTCTCTCTTCAGAGACGTGCACAGGATGCAGGCACTGGAAGACATAATTGTCTTTTCTGGTACTAAGTGGGAAGGGAAACCAAACACTTCTGGTGCATCTTTCAGCAACAGCTCATTGCAGTCACTGCTGAATCACTGACACCAATACAAAGCAGAGACGTAATTCTAGGGAATGTGAACACAGAAGTATCCTCTGACTCAAAAAACCAAAAAAATCTCATTAAATAACCCAACCTCAAAATAAACTAAACTAAAAGTGTTATCCTTACTGCAAGCATTCTCTGCCTGGAATCCACTCTATACCTACAGTCACGAGTTTAGGAGTCCATCTTTCTATTCAGGTTCCTTGGTGGTTTTCATCCGCAAATTATTAATAAAGTTTGGTCTTTGTTAGCCTATGCCTGATAGATTAGATACAATTAAAGTTGCACGGTCTGTTTCATATCTCTTCAAGTCATACTTCTTTACAGCCCATAATATGATTTTTATAAGTCTTTCATGTTCTACAGCAAGTTCTTTCAGAAGGGTTGGAGACTTCCAGGGACAGAGAAAATTTCATACACCTGTAAATAAAATCACTCAAGTCTTCATAGTAAAAGTGAGGTAGGGTCAATTTCTGATGTAGGAACACATATCAGTATGAAAATTGGAATCTAAAGAATCAAAAGCTAGAATTTCTATTTAGATATAAAATAGGAATCTGTAAAACTTAAAAAAGGTAAATAAGTATTATGCTAAAGCTGATTAAAATAAAATAAAGCAAAATAAATCTCGATAACTTTTACTATAATCAACTGTCACTTTCCTCTTTCAAAGATTCTCTCTTTGAAAACAAAAATAGAAATTAAAGGTTTTGAGAATTAAGAATAAACTATGGCCAGAAGTGGTTTTTTTTAATATTTCAAGACATTTCAGAAAATGGTATGACATTTCCCCTAAATGCCAAATAAAACCAAGCATGACTATGTATATAAATAAAGTAAGGCATGTAGTCTTTAAAATCCAACAACTATAATTAAAAAATGAGCTCTTCTAAAATAGCAACAATTTAAACTGTGAACTTATTTGTCACTGAGCACATGAGAAAAAATAAATCTCCAGCCATGCCAGCAGTGTTAAATTTTCACAATTTGGAAATGCAGTCATCAGTTCTGCTGAAAAACAGCCACCGAATCAGGCTGTGCAGAACGGCGCCTTTGTTGCACTCAGTATCCACTGACAAAAGATTCATTCTTTGCATTGTTAGGAGGACTGACTGCTTCAGAAGAAACCACCACTATTCAAACTTGTCAGAACAAGCCTGGAGAAAACTAGATAAGAGCACTTAAGGGATGTGTACACTCTAGAGACAGTAGAACTGGAACTGAAGTTACATACACAAATTAACTATTATGTGGTGCAGCTTTAATTGCCTCAAACAATTCCTCTGTCTTGTTTGTAGCAATGATATTCCATTTCCCAAAGTTCTTGTTTCATGTATGTTTCAAGGCACACAGGATGCATGTGAGTGGTCTTCAACAAACCTCTGCTGGTATCACGTGGTGACAGGTACTTGACATGGAAATATTCATTTCCAAGCTTGTTCAAATTTTAATTTTAAATGCAGTAATTTATGGTTTTAAATAACTGTGCCACACAATAATCCTGTACAACACATTAAGTAGTTTATGGATTTAAATAACTGTGCCACACAATAATCCTGTACAACACATTACATTCAGGAATGGCTACAGATGGAGCTTTCCCATACAAAAAAAATAGATGATTTTGAAGTGCACCTGTTTCTACCAGCCAGACTATCTTGCACTGTAACTCTTATGTTGTGCTAATAATTATCAGATTAGTATTGAACTGTTCTGCCCCAGCAGTTGGTATAAACTGGGGCACACGCAGCCCTTGAGATTTGAGCCTGCAGCAACCTAGGCACGTGTGTCACCACATGCACACTCTCAGTCCCTCTGGGTTGTCAAACAAACCTTGAACATAAAAGAGGAAGGTATGTTCATATGGTGAGGAATCCCCTTTGTACCTCTGAAGCTCTGGCTGAAGAGGCTTTCAGGGAAAGGTTTTTCTCAAAGAATGACCTAAGGGTGGAGATTGTTATTCAAGTGGCACAGAAAGAAGGAAAACAGGGGAATTGCATTCATGTTGATACTCTGAATCTAGATCAGAAATTAAGATTTAGAAATAAAGCATAATGACGTTCACACAAACAGGCAAAAGTACCATGCCAGAGAGTCCCAAGTGAAGATGAACATACAAGATGAGATGAATGGAAACGGTCTTTTAGGGGACAATTTTTGCAATACGAGAGCTAAAAAATCCACAACCATAGATAGTACGACTAAATAAATAGGCTTCTTGTGGTATATTCTGAAGTTTATTTACTTCAGGAAAAACAATGGCTGTCTAATCCCATGCAATATTTTTTTGGTGTCAAATCATTATTAGTTTTTATTCCTCACCAAATACAAGCTTAATTAGTTATATATCACACACATATATATTTAACTCTGGTTAAATTTNATCCCATGCAATATTTTTTTGGTGTCAAATCATTATTAGTTTTTATTCCTCACCAAATACAAGCTTAATTAGTTATATATCACACACATATATATTTAACTCTGGTTAAATTTATTAATTTAATAATATAATATATATCATTTATGTATTTAAATATATAAATTTATGTATTTAATATAAAATTTATACACTTAAATATCATTTAATAATATAATCTATAATAATATATGTATTATATTATGAGTAATATCTGTATTATTCAGATAAATAATGTATCTATCTGAATAAGACATATAATATTTTTCTACTATCTGGGTATTAACACATACAACTGGATCAAATAATAGCTTTCAAAGTACTTCAGTGCATCAGCACTTCCATAAAATAAGCACTTCATACTTATTTTCACACTTGGAAAAGACTAGAAATGTCACTTGACCATCAATGTTACATCAGCAAACTTGTGTAAATAAAAGAATAACACTGTATTATGGCCAAGAGTCCAGCACATGGAGGGGTGACATAATTAAATCTGCTACAAAGTACATTCTGTGTTGGATGCTTCTATCCCAGCCTTAGGAGACAACATCAGACACTTTCAGAAAGGATCATTGGGTTTCTTAAGTTCTTGAGGAACTCTGATCTTAGCTATGAAAGGGTAACTTCTTTACATGGTATTTTTTAGTACTTGTCTTACATGGTAGATTGCTGACAAATACAGGGACATCAGCATGATTAGGTGAATGCATTGTTTTTACCATTATAGCTATTTTAACAGCACTGTAAATGAATTATTATATTTTTAAGGGCAAGTAGCACTATCCACAGGTTTAAAATTCTAGATTCATAGGTGAGGTGTGCTTTACAAAGATCCAATTGCAATAATACAAGTTGAGGCAGAAGTAGGTGCACTAATTTTTAAGGTGAATCTGTGTCCAAATGTAACACTAATGTGATTAACTTTTCATTCCACTCTTATATTTCATACCAATTCCCTCTTGTGATTGCAATTTGTTTTTATTTTGGGATCATAGTAAATGACAGCTTATTCATGAATTAGGTCCTACATACTGTTTGCGACAGCTGTAGACTTGAATCATCCCCTGTGTGAGCAAAACACAAATTTCATAGACGTGCATCAAACTGCGTTCAACCAAAATGTGAGATGACTGTTAAAGCCATAGCCCCCCAGCCTTCAGCAAATGTAAAGCCTGTCATGTGAAATTCAATGTGGATCTTAATGTGTGGTGTCCTATTGAGCTACTGTACTTGATTCAGAACTAAATTTAGGTGTTAGAGAACAAAATTATAATCACAAGGCCTGAAGGGGGAAAGAAAGAAAACAAAAATAAAACAATTTTTTAAATAATCTAGTGATACTGAAGAACCTTTCTATATAATGTCTTTTGTTTTGGTTGTTGTAAAAGTCTATGACCAAATTCATTTCTGATATTATTTAACTGATCTCATCTTGCTGCTCCTACACTCTTGACTGACATTGCTAGCATCTACAGCCTTTGGAAAAAATGGCATCTTGGCTCAAACATGAAATGAATTGGCTTAGACAGGAAAGGAAAAAAAAAAGTAACTTACGTGATTTTAGTCATGGTGGACAAAAAAAATCTCAGCCATCAAAAAGTTGACTGTAAAGCAGATTGGAAAAGTGCTCATGCACAAGAAACCCAAGTCAATTTTCTGAAAAAGCTGGAGGGCTTCCAGAATATCACTTGAACCTGAGATGCAGTACACAAACTTAGGATATGGTATAAACTGCCATTGCTTTATGGCTATATTAAAGCTCACAAAACCTTTGTAAAAGTTTACTGAGGTTTAAACAGTATCAGAACTTTTATATCAAAGCTTCCTCATTCCTTCCAATAAAGGAAGAGAAGTTATGTGCTTTAATACCACCCCCAGCATGCAGATAGACATTGTCTCTAAATCAGCCATTGCACTTAGGTGCTGCAGAGAACTATTTGCTGCTTAGTGTTCCAATTCTGATTCATTTACTCAGAGCTGCTATAATTTAATATCTGGATGCACTGTAACCCCGTCAAAGTTTGTAGGGAAAAGGCAATTGAAAACCCAACAAAAAATTTAGTATATTTCAGTTTGTTCTGTATTTGCATTACATTTTTTAAGATTAAAACCTCTATTATCATTTACATTACACTCACAGTTACCAAATATACTACCAATTCTGCAGAATTATTTTCAGCCCAGCAAGGTGAAGAGATGTGGGGATACCTGGCAGCATAGCAAAGGGACCAGGGATTAAGCAGCAGGAAAAGTGAAAGAAAACAAAAGATAAGGACAGAAGGCGTTTAATGATGTGGGATGTAAATCCATTGGATTTATGGGGTCCATAAAGTTGGACTCTGGTGTTCATAGAAAAGCTTGTTTGGGTAAGCCACAGAGTGGATGGCACAGCTTCTGATAAGGCAATCCTATAAAATGCACTGAGCCACACTGGACTGATGCTAGTTATAGCTGTGCTCCAGAGTTATTTCCATCAAAGCTCGAGAATCACTACCTTTAGAACTGGAAAGCAGTCACAGACTATTAAACATCACCCAACTCTAGTTGTACAAATCCAGTCCCTCTCAAATCTTAGCATTTGGCCTTTATTTCTAGAGTGGGTGGAGCTGAAATCCAAGGAGACAGCTTCTCACACAGGGAAAAGTCTGGATTCAGAGTTGACCTTCTGGGTCTTGGGCTTACATAATTCGTGAGCTGGTGTGGAGAGAACGGAACATTACTGAAGACAAGGATCACAGTACTACTGTTCTTTTTCAGCACCACTGAAAGGTTAATTCTTTAAGACAGTGATAAAAAAATTTCTGTCTGAACGTAAACCCACTGAGTTATACAGCAATTCACAGGGGAAGTGAGAGGATGAAGACCTGGAAACTGCCACACTGAAAGCCAGGCCTGCACGGACTGGAGTCATAGAGCAGTTGCTTTATCCAGCAACTCCATCACCCTCTGTCAGACAGTGCACGAGGAATGTTTCCTCTGCAGGATGTTGTATCTCCTTCAGGCCCAAGGAACATTACTGCTAAGTCTGATTGGAAGTTTTCAGGCTGCCAAATGACTTTCCCTCTCTGAGTGAATGCACAGAACCTCCCATCTCTGTCTCTGCTTAGAAATACACCAGTGTGGGGTTTATATAAGGTTGGGATTAAGAGAGTTGGATAAAACAGCAACACATCCATCAGAAACTGAAATTAAGCCTCTTTGAACGTCTTAAGCAGAAAGGAAGTGGGTCACTCAATTATCTATGCTTAAAATTAGGCATTTAACTTATTTCAGCTTATATCAAATTCTTTAAATCATTCATGGGAATTGACAGATCATTCAAGTTAAATATCTGAAGTAATGAGAACCAGGCATCTAGAGACAGACACGTATCAAAGACACACTGCTTAATAAACAGGTTTGGATTTAACAATCAAAGATGCATCAAACTTTTCAAAGTTAAGTTCAAATTACCAGTATTTGGGTGAGAAAGGCATAAAATGTAATAGGCTTTTGTTTTACTCAGGCCTGTGCAGGCAACGATGGGTTCTGTGCAGAGAGCTGGGCTGTGCTGCTCTGTCACAGACTCGTTACACACGTTAAGGTAATAACAGAGAAATAGGAATGCAAAGTGTCAGGTATAAAAAGGTGCTCAACATCAGTGTTAATGCTACAAAGGTGGTGTTAATAAAGGTCTAGTATATGACCTTATCATATGTTTTCTTAAAGTTCAGAGCAGCTTAGAAAGACCAAAGCCAGGCTAATATGTACTGGTTTCAATGAAGTAAAGTATCAATGGAAACAAGCCAATATTAACATATGCATGATTAACAACCGCCTTAAAAGCTGATTTGGTCAACCATTATTTATTCCAAAACAGGCCTTTCTCAAAAATATTCACAAAGCAAAATACTTAATACTTAAATATCACAAATTTGCAGTTAACATTTATTTTTAGTTTTTTATTGCAAGAGTATTTTGGGAAGTGTTTAACGAGGAGACTGTCCTAATGATAGAAGTGTTCTTGAATTCTGTTTTTTGTTTCATTCAACCATAACAGAAGCCAGCTGCTGATGGTAGATGTGGATTGGCTTTGATGTTCAGCAAAACATAGAAAACCCTCTTTCTACATCTCTTTCTACTCCCATATTTATGGCCACACGACCAAAATCCAGAGAGCCTCATATGTCTGACCTAACAGCTTGGTGGGGAGGGGTATGGAGCAAGCAAGAGGCAGCTCTCTGCAGACAGAGCATTTTTCTAAAACCACACAGTTTGTTAGTATATCCTGTGAGGGTGGTGACAAAATGGTTCAATAGGACCTTTGTAGTAAGCTTGTATTCCCCTTGGCTTCAGCACTCTCACTGATTGCTGCAGGACCTAGCAGCTTTTCTTTCCATCACCTATTCTCCCCCACCACTTTCCCCAAGGTGACACATTAGCTAACTCCTGGGGTATTTTTCTGAAGAAACGTAGCTGTAGCTAGAAATAGGAACAGAACCCTTTGGCTGATATAAAAATCCCTGAAGTTTGTGTGATGCTTGGCTCAAGCACTTTCAGATTGCCAGATTGCAGCCAGGAAGGCATTTCCCCACAGGGCTGCCTGGCAGGAGTGCCTGGGCTGTGGGTCTGCCCTGTTCGCACAGACCCTGCCTCGCATGCGAGGCTCACCTGGAAATTTCACTCAGCAAGTCCCTGCTACTGCCACGTCCTGCGATAGCAATAAGCTACTGAGCCTCCTGCCTTCCTCCTGTGGCACCCTGTAATTGTGACCACAGATCTTTTATCACGGGTTTAAGCTTGTTACAGGGTATTAGAAGTGCTGTGCAGTCTCTGGGAGGAGGAGCAGATGATGTCCCCCGGGCCCGCCTGGATTAACTGCTTGTTACACAATTGTCAGTCTGACAGCCCAGTTGGTCTTTCTCTTGCTCGAGTTTCTAACTTGTAAATTGTGAACCCACCCTCCTTACAAGAAAAAGTGTGTTCTCAATTTTTTGATGATTTCTTTCGTGCTCCTGGTTTTTTGTTTTCTCTTGGCAGTACCTTGTATAGATCCACTTTTTTTTTTTTCTCCTGCACAGCAGTTCTCTTCAGAAGTAAGGCACAAGCAAAATCAAACTTAGAAAAACCCCAACCCTCAAACAACTCATTCTATTTAAACAGATGGCTTAAAACCAATAGTTAAAATGCCTTCTTATCCAATGTGAAACAATTTCTTTAAAAGGAAGAGCTACATCTCCTAACATCACACATGTAACTTGCAGAAGCACAGAAACTGAACATGGAATCCCAGCACATAAATTATTCATTTGTTGCCAAGGCAGTTCCCTGCAATGTAAGTTTTGAATAGTTGAAAAGTTAAAAAGGTTTTAAAGTTTAAAAAGTTTAGAAGTTAAAAAGGTTTTAAATACTTGTAAATGGATGTCAGGAATCGAGCTTCCCCAGCTTCTCGACAAGATAAACCATATGGATATTAAAGCATGTTTATGTTTCTGTCTGGAACTGTTTTCTTTTGCTAAATTATAGTCTTAACTCTGAATAACTAAGACTAATTTTTGTTGCTTTTCTCATAACAATATAAATGAAATATTTGGATGGGATAGATTTATGCTGACTTCTAAAATGTAGGAGTAGTTTGGACATAGAACTTTAATACAGGAGATGGAAAAAATACTAACTGGAATGCAGACTTTCCTCCTTGTGGTAAGAAGACAGACATTATCAAAGGACCTGACATGCAGTTTCCTGTTTGTTTCATTTCAGAGAACAAAGAGCTTGGCAAACACAGTTGTATATATAATAACACAAGCTTAGCCATCCATCATTAAATGTTTTCTGGTCTCATGACAATATAATGGCAAAAAATTAAGATTGTACATTTTAATAGTCAGAAGAAATTATACTGATCTTTCCTTACTACCTGCTCCCTTTGTATACAAATCCATAAATTTTGGTCCATCTTTAGAACATGCATTTCTGCATTGGAAAACCCACTTGCTAAATAAAATTCAAACATTTGCCCAGTGAATAATAAGACTGTGTTTAGCGGCCAAAGAAATTCAATTTAAGTAGCACTATAACAAAAGACTAATTGTGAATTTCTGTATGTTAAGAATGTTTCTATAAAGTTTCTGAATGTAGATTTTGAGACTGTGCTGCAAAGAACCCATTCCTCTGGTTAAGCAGTAACAGTCTAAGAACAAAGCACAAACCACTTTTATTTAGCAATTGCCACTTAGGGATATAATCTCAGACCAACCAAATGAATCACAGATAAACAACCAAATACTACCAATAAACAATGTACACCTTACATACTATTCTTTCAGCAGAGGCCATGCTGCACAGCAGTGCAGGATGCCTAAGGATTTCCATTTCAGATGCAGAAAAGTTTCAGAAAATAATGTTCTTGAGGCCAATCTAGGCTAGACTTTTCTAGCTTGATCTAGACAAGCAAGACTCAAACCCCTGAAATGCTACCCTGTAAAACCTGGAGAACAATGAAAGAGAAGGGCTGGCACTGTTGCCCATTTCTCCCATTATGTATTTCCCATTCTGGTGAAGGTGTGGCTGCATGGCTGTCCCTCTGCCTCACTGTGTGTTTGGTCAACACTCAGCACCAATGCTCACCCCTTCAGGCAGCACAGCATGTGATCCCCTATGTCTGCCCATAACCAGGTATTGAAGCTTTTCCTCCACTCAATGTGTGCAGGATGATACCAGGGGCTTATTAATTTTCTTTTCCAACTCTTTCTATTTAGAGCATCAGCACAGAGACTCTATGTCCAATATTAATTATACAGCAGAATTTAATGGTCTTCCCAGGCTTGTTATGTGGTTGTTATAATAAAAGAGAATTTTATGTTTGCAGTCTTGTGAAGACTAAAGAAAGCTGTAGGTTAGATCGAATAGGAAGCTCTGTTTAGATAACCTCTGTCATTACTTCCTAACACCAGTGAGCATGCTCAAATACCTCCAATAAATTCCCTAGAATTCTCACTAGGCTAAAGAGGAGTTTCCATGCAAATGTGACAGTTCAAACACACAAAAGATGTTTGATTCCTTTGAGAGAAGACAGCAAGTCTCTTTTCTGGATTTTCCTTTACAGACTATTTATAGTTCAAATGTACTTTCCATATTCACTTGTTTAAAAGCAGAGGTTCTAGCAAATGGAAACAACACATTGGGGAGAGGCACTGTGCTACACAATCAGTTTTCAGCTGAGACTTCATTTACCATACTGAACTAGTTTCACACAGTTAGACAACCTTATGACCAAACAAGACAAAAGAAAATCCCTTGTGGCTATGTAGCACTGATCAAGGGAGCTTCTTTTGCCAGAAAAGACAGTTTCATCGTGGCAGTTAGGGGGGTTTCTGACTGGAAAGAAAATTGTGTTGGACAAACAATTCTGCTAGAATTGCATCTACCACATTGTTATGACAGGGAATTAATTTATTTTGTACTATACTCTAGTGTAGCTCTACATAACAAAAGAATATATTATGGGATATACTTATATTTTAGTACTAAAAGAAAATGACATCTTTACATGAAGTGCTTTTCAAGTTATATATATTTTTTATTCCACTTTGATAAATTAATGCTATAAATCATCCTTTTATTTCAAAAAGATCTTTCAGTCCTTTGTCTTAAAATGCTAGATTAAATAGATCCAGACACAAAGACCCACAAAAATCTAAGTGATCCCAAGCTTTGTGGCAGAATCCTCCTTCACAGCATTCTCATGGCAGAAGACAGACACATGTTCAGGGTTTATCAATTCAGGCTGCTTCAACCTTTGCTGCAAATTTTAGTAAATATTCAGTTAAGTTACCAAAGCTTGTTTGGGGATGGGACCTACATACACGCACTTAGCATGACCAACAGGGGAAACTTTTCTTTCTAATCTTAATAGAAATACCGCCTGTGCCACAAAACAAGCCCGTAAAAGAGAACATACGCACTTTCTTGTAGGTCCCATATTGTTTCTGTAGCTATATCACAACAATTCTCTCTGTATTTCTCTCATCACAGCATATTATCATGCTGATCCTAGCTCTTGGAAAAAGGGAAATGCAGAACACATATGTGAAATAAAAGAAAACACATATGTTGTAGATTAAGCCAGTCTCAAGATGTTAAATCCCAGACCTGCTCCACAAGAGAGTGGAATGGGTATTAGCACCATATGATAACTATTCAGTTTAGGACTAGACCGTAAATTGTAACACGGTGTTTTTCCTAATAATGTGTCCTAATTTGGTTCCATCTTACTTCTGAGAGACACTGTTTCATCAACATTTTCTCAGAGCTACAGTCACAGCACCAGTAAGAACTGCAGCTATTTTTCTGGCAGCCTGCTGCTCCCTCATTTTATCCAATGCCGAGTGAGATCATGGTTCTCATTTGCTGAGAGCCAAGCACTGAGCTACTTCATCTCTTGACCTCAAAAATTTATTGGTTGTTTCTACAGACACCTTTGGTCTGGGCATTCAATTAGAATGTGGAAGGTTTAAACATTTGACTCTTCCCTAGAAAAAATTTTGTTATAAATTTACTTTGCAGTATCTCTCTACCCCTTTTCTACTTTACTACAGCTGAAGAACAAAACATATGAGATTTTCATACCTATTCTTTCCATCTGTCTATCTACCTACAGAAAATAAAAATATTTATGCTTTTTATTGAAATTCTTGTGACAGTTTTTTATATTTTTGGTTCAGACTTTAAACTGGCTAGATCACCATCTATTCCTTATAAGCTCCTTGTACCACCACCCCCTCAGCCCAGTTTTGAGTGAAATATAAGTAATAATTTTCATAAAATATTTGTGAAGCAATACAGACATATGTATCTCTTGAGAACATGTGTTGAAGTAACTAATAGACAGTCCTAATTAGAATAACATCATTTGAAAGTAATATGAAGCTATTCTCTATTATAGTCAGGAGAGAAAAGGAAACAATAGCACTACATAAAGTCTAAAGTCCAGTTGATTATGGCTAGCAAGAAACCAAGGAATTGCCAGATTTGCAGCATTTTTTTGATGTTCCATAATTTGTTTTGTTACACATCTGAAACAATTGGACCTTTCCCAATCAATTAAAAATAAAGGAAGATTAAGAGAAGTGGGTCACTTATTTTCTGGATCAAAGTTCAGACCTTAACTCGTGTTACCACACGTCAGGTAATTAACCCAAATACCTGGGTCTCCTGGACTCCTCAATTCCCCCCTCTCCTCAATTCCAGCATAAGTCACCAAAGTAAAGGGCTTCCCCACAAGAAGTTGTGTTTTCAAGTAATCAAGACTAGTGGACAGGGGAATGTTTAGTTAAAATACATCTCATATAGAATGGTTTCATTTGAAAAGGAGCTCTGAAAATCATATCTGGTCCAACTTCCTGCTCACAACTGCATTTTGCTATATGATTGGTTTAAATACAGATACTGACAACATTTTTACACACTTTTCTCATCATGTGTTGGATAGTTGTGTCCATCTCCCCACCATTGTAATGATCAGAAATCACAGAGTTACAGAATGGGTCAGGTTGAAAGGAACCACTGGAGTTCATCTAGTCCAAATTCTCTGCCTAAGCAGGAATACTGTGCTGACTAACAGTAAATCATTTCAAGCCAGCACCTGTGTAATTCTGATTTTTATGTCAAATATCTGTCTCACTTTATTCCCTAAAACATATCAGCTAAAAGGGAAGTGTCAATAGGTCTTAGACACACAAAAGTGCACCCATTAGCTAAAGCTTTACTAAAATCACGTCTAGGTTGTGTGATTTCCACAGAAACCAAACTCTTTTTGTACCAATCACCAAAATCAATAGAAACTGTGAAGATGTTATTTTTCCAGTAACACTGTATCATAAGTTTCCTCACCAAGTTTATTAGAATTATTAGTGTAAGCCAGCACTTTTCAGTCACTCAACAACTCCCCAACTGCTCCATCGGGGGGTACTGTGAGGAACAGCTTGTACTGTGTTCAGAGGGCTCTGTGTAAAGAGGAAACACTGGTGAAATTGGCTTCAGCCCTGTGTTCTTCTAGCACCCAACACTTGGTCAGTGCTCTACAACTTTATTACTACACAATATTTATACAGCATTAAAATAAAATCAATTCTTCAAAATTTCACCATTTGTACTGGAAAAATTTGGAATTTTAGCTGTATATTTTCACATAGATCCAAGCATCAACAGGGAACAACCACAAAACAAATTTAATGTACAGAGTTTATGAGCAGCTTGCAAACAATACAAGAAAAATCTTTATCCTACCCATTCAGTGAAATTAAGGAATAATAAATACATGTGCTAAACCAAAAAAGAAGGCCTGTTGAAGTTTTTATGTTTGGTATTGTGGGGGTTTCTGGTTTGTTTTGGTTTTGTTTAATGAGTAATTAGCCAGTCCTTTATAGTATCTATGTGATTTTAACTAATGTGTGTCAGCAGTTCAAAATGAAGAGTCTGTCTGACACCCCAGATACTCAGGCTTTGAGATTTAAATATGACCCGCACAGAATTAAAAAAAAAAAAAATTAAAAAACTTCCACTACTAAAGTGCTGTCATTGTTGTTTTAAATGACAAATTAGTGGGATGGAATTCACGACACTTAATTATCACATTAGTTAGCCAGATGGTTTATTTGAAATCCCAGCAGACAAGTCTCTGAATTTTGGTTTAAGTTGGGCTCAACGAGTTAGCAAAGACAAAGGACAGCAAAAGTATGTGACTCTGTTTCTCTTACTTTAACAAATAAAATGTTGTCAGCCTACCCCCTTGAGCAATGTTTCATAGGGAATTTATAGAAAAAGTGGCAGCCAAAGGAATATGAGTGTTCCCCAACCCTTCAGACAGCTTTGGTCACTTAACAATTGTGTTACTCCCCTGACACTAAATTTCCATCAGTTTTTCAAAGAAAGGGATTTAGAAGCGAACTTCCATAAAAACAGAGACTTTTCTCTATACCTGAAAAAAGTGGTTTAACTAGTATGCACCATCTTTTTTCCTTCCCCTAAATGTTTTGGCAACAAATAAGATTCCTTGTTGGATGACTTCACGGGTGGTGGGGAGGAGTCATGCATCGACAACCCCAGAGTAAGAACTGGTGGTATGACTTGGCTGAGCTCTGCTGTTTCAGCAAGCAGCTCTCGAGCGGCTTCTTCAAATGGTCTCAGCACTTTCACAGGAGTTTCCATTAGTGTCTGCTCCAGACGTGAGAAGGATCCATCAATTTCATTTTCAAAATGTCATAGCATGTAATAACTGCCTTTGCTCAAACAGCTTCTCTTAATAGAGAATGTTGAATTCTGTCTGGTAACTGCATCCTGAACAAGTTTGTCTTGGGGAACAAGTCATTATTCTTGGAAGATTTTCAGAAGTTTTTTGGCTTTCACAGGCTGCCTGAGCTATGGACAGATACCATCTGCTCATATAAGAATATAGATGTGTAGTGTGTCTTTGTACTCGTGTATGAAGTGTAGAGACACAGAAGAGCATCACCTTCCATTCCATCCCCACTGTGGAAGGGACAAAAATCTTGGTACTCTCTTTTGGTCATTGAATTAGAAGAGTTAAAATGATAATGACACAGAATTTCATTGCCTTTAAAATATTTCTCAGATGGGCCTTTGAGAACAGAAATAGCACCTGATGTACCCACCAAGGTGCAGACCTTGGCAGGACTCTCTTCTCCAAAGTTACAATACTGGTTCAGAATGTGGGAAGAGAGTGCCTGGAAAACAAGGCAACCAAAAGTATTTGACATACAAGCATAAACACAGTGGCCTCTGAAAGGTGGTATTTCTCAGCAGAGAACTACCACAATTTTCCTTTCCTTACTGGAGACGTGAGGAACAGAAATATTAAATGGCTTGTTCAAAATGACATTGCTATCTCTGGCAGAGAAGAGAGTCATGTCTTGCTTCCCTTATTTCAGACCACATACCTCTTGGATATCTGCCCAAGGAAGTTAAATCCCTTGTTTTATGTATTGCTCTGATGTAGCAATTGGTGAAACTTGAAACAAAACATAACAACCAACCTCAAAAATTCAAATCCCAATGATTTTCAATGAGACTAAAATTTTTTAGCAATGAAACACAAGTACTTTGAGGTGTTGCCCAAGAGGATCAGCACATGGAAATATTAACACAAGCAAAACATTAACTAGGATTTCCAGTAAAGACAGCGTAGTCGATTTGGTTCCTGGTATCAAATAGCAACATCTGCACTATGGTAGGTATATTCTAGCCCCATTACTTTTCTCCTTCACGTAAAAAACACATTGTCAGTATGAGAGAGAGTGTTTCTGGGTCAGGACATTCAAGTCAAGCTAATGCATACCAAATGCATCATGATCTATTTTTATAGTTGTAGGGTTGTCTGCATGGCTTTTCCTAAGATTATTCTTGCAGAGGCTAAATATCATAGAGAACTGCAGACTACTGCAGATTCAGCGTTCTACCTTATCCCGGGTGCTACTCTTCAACTGATGTGCATGTGCTCAGATTTGTCTAGCCATGACAAAGATCATTTTTAGATCGCTATTGCCATTCAGGAGCCCTTTTTTAAACAATTGTACTGTGGTCTCCCCCCTTCCAAAGAACAATGACAAAACAGTATCATCTAAGAACCACGTGTGCCTCATTTCCCATGACTGGAGGTAGGAAGGACCTAAGTAATCTACAGTAGAAGTACAGATAATTTTGCAAACAAAATTACCTATAAATTCCTGTATATTACTACCTTGAGATCCTGAATACCAAAGATGATCAAAATAATCCTATCTGGCATCGTTAGGTTTCCCTTTCTCAGTCTGGCCCCTCAACGTCACACTGTAGCACAGTTTGCCACTTTGTACCTCTCAATATGTGTGAACTATCACATCTCCACCTTCTTCATCCTTTACCATATGGAATTATGCAGTTTGCTCCTAGATAAAAGGTATACCTCTTAAATTAGAAACATTTATCAATGCAGGATGTCACAAGCAGCTCAAACCCAACTATTACAAATTAAGTTATGGAAATACACAGCACACAGAGAAACATGACAGAGGGAGCATGAAAAAAATGCTTGAATATTTGAGGCTGCTATAAACTTAGAGGGTGTTAGCTTTTGGATAATATTTTCGGGATATGTTTTTGCTTCACAATGTGTCTAAAAACACACCACCCCAAGTGCAGCTTGGTTTTGCTGTCACTGAGGAGAAGAAGCTTCTGTGTGCTTGAGACATTTGGGTTTGGGTGTCCCTGAGAGCAGCGGGACATGGCTTCTACTTGGGGTTTGGGTGGGGACAGGCTGCTTTTTATAGACCAATGTTACTCTAAGGTGTGGGAGAAAAAATACTAAATTCTGCAAAATTATGACCAAAGATAGGACTGCAAAGCTTGACACCACACGTGAACACACATTCACTACACAAGACAGAATTTACTAAATGTTGCTTCAAAATATACAGATTTAAAAAAAAAAAAAAAAAAATACTGCCCACCCTTGCCTTGGAAAGGACAAAACCGGAGATGAAATATCTTGCCTATGGTGATGTAACAGGTCAGTAACAGAAGTGGGACTATAAAACGTGCCATCGGTTAAGTGAATCATGTACTACTCTTATAAACTGTAATATTGCTTCCCTTAAATCTCACTTGAAAGAAAAATATTGGCTTAAAGCGCATGCTGGTCTGCTTTGTCTCCAAATACATACTTCAAAGAAAGGTTGCAAATATTTATTCCAAGGGTGCTAGTGGGCAATCCTTTAAAAGTGGAATAGCTACCAACAATGTGTCATGGGAAATAAGTGTTGAAGTTACGTGATGGCAGAGCACTGGACATTTATATGGGAAAAATAGTCTGTCTAGTTTTTGAGACAGACTAAGGAAAACGGGGGAAGAAAGAGGAACACCGAGCTGTCAGCTCACAGCCCCTGCAGATAACTGAATGACTCCAAGTGACAGGGAAATTTTGCCCAGCCCTTAATGCAAAATAGCTGAAAGAATAAAGAAATTGTATGACTGGGAGGGGGAGGGGAGTTAGTTACATTCAGAAATGGTTTAAATGTACTTTCTCAAAAGTTTCACTTGCAAGCAGGTTTGTAATAAATTATGGAGCCATATTCTGTTTCAAAAATCAAAGATTCACTGGTTTTTTTCATAGTTTGTGTTTTTCATCGCAAGGTTTGAAGGCTATCCTGTATAAATTTGATTACACATTTGCAATTTATTGTTTCCCTACTGTTAATCCCATCTTTTCTGTGGAACTGCTGAGCCTTTGAGAGAGAGCTGTTAAAAGACTGCAGCTAATCAGTCCTTTTTCTGGAAGGACTCTCACAGCTAGAAATGAGGTATAAGATCTGTGGCTTTCAAGTTGTACTGTCTAAATTGTTCTTCCGCAACAGCTGGAGAAAATGCTTTCAAGAGTTTTGTGCTCCTTCCTGTGTGGTGATGCAGCTTTCCTCTAACGACTATTTCCCATCAATACCCACAGACACCTACCTTCTTAACCACTGCTTTAACGGTCTCTCGCCACTTCCACCTTTCCGGAAAAAAAAAAAAAAAAAAAAGAGAGAAAAAAAAATACTCATCGGGGAGAAGGTCTACAAATGCACACCAGGCTGTTGAAGGAGATAATATCTCAAAGAACTTAAAATTAGGTGTACAATTCTTGTCTAGAGAAAAAAAAAAAAACCCAAAACGGTCCTGAGTGTGTGGAGGCAGCAGATGTGACCAAAAAGTTCAGTATATACCTTTTCCCATGCTAAGATTACAGTGAGCTTTACTGAAAAATTCACAGCAAGAAAAAATAAGTGCTCCTTTTCCATGCAATATAACTGTTTTAAGATGAACAGCTAATAAATACAGTTACACATAGTCCATTTTTCTGAATAATCCCATGTTCTTTGAATTACAAGAAAGTTAAAATATTTATCAAAACCTGCAAAACACATGGAAGTTTTGGTTTTTCCAAGAGCCACTATCTATTGACTTTTCTGGGAAATTTAATGTTTGTTTCATTTTCCAGAGGACTCTGTGATCCACTCAACTGACAAACTCACACTGCATTAACAACAACATATTTTAACCTTATTAGAGTAGTTATTCACCTGCAAAATTATTCACAACTGCAGTAAAATATGTAACTAACTGGTGTTTCTTTAGATAGTAACTGAGAGCATCATAACAGCCCAGAAAATCAGAGTGCATTAGAAGTGACATATACTCAAAATTATTACAAATACTGTACACTCTCTCATCTGGTTAATTATTTGTTAGAAAGAAAAGAACAAGAACAGCTCCAGCAGAAGAACCTGTACACGACACAATCTGATAACTGGTCATATAGACCACTATTTCATGGAATATTCCCAAACTTCATTTGGGGTAAAAGATGATTACACAATTCAAAAATTCTAAACTGCCACCTGTTTTTAGACCTGTCTCTAACGAAAATACAAACCAGTTTCCACACAGAATGCTAAGGGTTGCCACCCCCACCCCTGAAAAAGGAGAAGTGCTTTTATTTAAATCAAATCATGCAGATAGAGAGTGATGACAAAGTGTCAGTCACAGAACTGCATTTATAAAATCAGTTAATCAATAGCTAATTCTGAAAAAAAATATAATATGAAGTCGTTGCTGATATCCTCTGACCTCATAAAGCTCAGGTTGTTAACATCACTGGGAGGATGTTAAGTAGGTAGCCTGCAAGGACTAAAGTTGAAAAGTGCTACAGAAATATTTACTGAGTAGTAAGGACACTGTCTGCAATCAAAGGCAAAACAAACACGAAAAGACCTATTTTAAAACCTTTTTTCCCCCCAGCTGAAAATAGAAAGCTGTTCACAACCACAGGATTCCACTCAGTCAAATTAATCATACGGCAGAGTGAATTAAATTTAGATCAAAACGAAAATAATTTTTACCAGAAAGGTTAGCTCACAAGTATTCATGAACCAAACAGCAAAATGAATGCTGAGGATTTATAGAGAATCATCCAAGAACCTACATCCAAACAGCCCAGTGCTCTGTGCTCTGGCACTGAAGCCCATGCCCAGCCAAGGGCCTCAGCGATGGTTTGTGTGGCAGCCAGGAGCAAGCTCAAGGTTGGTCTCTGTGGCTCTGACAGACTCAGAGGGGAAAAAGGGCACTCTAATCAGTTGTGTTTATTAGCAATCCTTGATTATGGGATGGCTGTACCACTGCACAAACACAACAGTCAGCATCTCCTCTCCCTCCAACAAAAACCATTACAAATGCATTAATAATAAGGTTGATAAGACTGCTGTGATGTTGCTAATATTACTAAATGTGTTAATTCATATGTGGGCTTTCACATAAAATGCATCCAAACTTTTGAAGCAATACATCTTAACCTTAAAATGAGATGCTGCAAACTCACTTTGTGTGGCTAGATCGGGGATTGAAATATATTAATTCCGTTTTTGTTAGAGGCTCCCTATTACAGGAGTACCAGAAAAATAAAAAGTGGAATTTGTAAAGAAAGAGGACAACACCAAAAGTTAGGTGAACAGTTAAAATCTAAGTGGAAAATTGCAGTTGATTCCAATATTAGAAAGCTTTTCATGGTCTAAGAATAAGAACCATTTGGGCTTACTTGACTGCTGCAGCAGTTCAGAAAGGTGTTTTGGATGATGATTTGGGAGAGTTAGTAAGAGAAAAAAGACTGAAGAACTCAGTGTAGGAGGGAAAAAAGAACAGTATCCAGAACCACTCACAAAAAGATGCAACAAAAACAATAACGTAAGTAGGTGACTATTTTTATTTCCTCTACTTATTTTGGAGAGTATCTAGAAGGAAAATTCTGAAATCCCAGGTTTCTATTTCTTCACTAGATTTTTTTATCAGGTAAAAATCAGAAGAGGATTATCAGCAATGTTTTTATAGAATTTAGTGAAAATAGCTTTACTTCTACTTCCAATGCATAATTATAGTTTTTTTAGTTTGATGTCAAGGCTGTTCAGCTACTTAATGTTTGTATTTAAACATCACACAAGTTCATCCTATGGTTTATGTTTTCTTTTCACTTTTCTAATTCATAAAACATCTCACTTTTTTGCATGCAAGAAATTCAAATGAGATAAGCATTCAAATGCAGAACAAGTACAAAATTTTTCTATTGCAAGAAGCTGATTTTCTGAGTTTCCTATTCTCAGAAAAGCAGTTACTTAATTTTTGCCAGTTTTATACTCTTACATCAGCTAAAGCTATGGATATGACCTAAATTCAATTCAAAATTTTCATTTAGACACTAAGAAACTATTTAAACATTTTGGTTTAATTGGAAATTTTATTTCATAATCTTTTTCATTTAATGGGTACATTCCCCAGTTATAAAAAACCTTAAAGACTGTTTTTCTTGCAAAAACCTTAAAATTACTACATCTTAATTAAACTGTGCACGCAAATAGCCCCGTAAAGAAACAGCCATCTTATACATTTTAGTTTCATTTTTTAAAAAATGACCACTGAAACCACTAAAATTAGAAATAGCTCTTTGTTTGTAATAAAACAGGAATCAGATTTCAACATTCCAAGTCAGAAGTAAATATATACCCTTATCAGACCGTAAGCATTTGATTGTTTATTTTTATACATCACTAAGAGCTTGTTTGGAAATTTCACATCCATAGATCTGCATCTCATTGTCAGTGTGAACACCAGGCACCAGCTTGTCAGCTATCACACTTTGCTTCTCTCCCTTCGTGAGAAAATGTGCACTGAAACGAATGTCCCCGTCCTGTCCCCAGCTCACCAGTGACGTGCCACAACAGAGCTTTCCTCCTGCACTTCCAGACTTTGTGCAAACTCATTTTGCAACATTTAGGGTTTAGGTTTTGTAAACAATGTTAGTATAAAAGCATTAAGATTATAAACGGAACTTTTCCCATCTCTGTGCCAGCAACTGCAGTAAGATGAGGAGCTTTGGCTGACGCTCCTGTCAGGCCTCACTCGCTGCTCCCATGCACTGCGTATTCAAAATCTATCCCCCCTTTCATGGGTAACAATGGCATCAGCTGATAATATGCCAAACCAGTGGGGTCTTATTTCATTCACTTCAGGGTAGCTTAAAGTCTTAGCTTGTGGGTTTTTTGGTCTTGGGCTGAGAAAGCAGGGAGAAGACTGAATTTTACTTCACACACTTTCTTTTGTATAGGTGACAGAGCATTAGCAGAGACAGAGATACACACGTTTTTTGAATGTAAAAAATTAACATACATAATCCAAGGAGACAACACAGTAACTTGAGTACAATCCATTCACACAGAGAACTGAGTAAAAATAATCTGTCCATATTGCAGCTATTCTATTCCACCATCTGTACCTGATCTTTATATACATGGATGATACACTGACTCCTGCAACACTGCTCCAAAATCTCATGGCAGAGAGAAAACTTTAGTTTGTCTTTCAGCTGTCTTATCAAAACAGCCTTCAGCCAGCTCCATGCCTCCAACACCACTAGAAGATGCCTGACAACATCACTGCAGGTCTAGGGTGATTTATCTGATTGGTACCAAAAGAAACATCCATAAACAAGGTGTGCAACTGCCCAAGGTACGGGTGCTATGACATCTCACAAGCCTAGGATATAAATGCTGCAAATTCCAAAATAACTTGCTGTTAAGCATCATTTGAATGCATAATTTACAGTGGATGAATTCATCCCTTGGTCATTCACGTGGGCAGCTGCTACTTTCAGCCCTCACTGTGTGAAACAAGTCAGGACTGATGTGTTTCTGCCTGCCACCACAAGACCGGAAATCCAGAGGCACAAAATTCCTAGCAAGGAGGGTCACAAGAGCTTCTGCTAGTCTACCTGTGTATTTAATGTTAAATTTTCTACCTCACTTAATTTATTCATCTTCGGTGAGAAAAGGGGTCACTGGTAACATTTCACTAATTCGCACTGGTTGCCAGGTTGGCATACACAGCTGAAAAAATAGAGTTGCTTTTTTTTCTTCCTTTTTTTTCTTTCCTTTCCACCCCTTTTAAACATAAACTAAAAAATATTACCTTTGTAATACACAAGCAATCCCTTTCCTGCACAGTCTAGAGTTGTAGGCCTTCCATCAGTCTTTTTCACCACACTTTTAAAGCCACTTCAGCGTTAAGGAGCCCCATAACTGCACAGCAACTGGCTGGCTGCCAACCAGCTGCAAAACAAACGCCCCTTGTATTGGCATTAGAGGTTCCTTGATCATATTCAATAAAGCACCTTTGATGTTAGCACTATTGGCTAATATCATCCTACAGGGTCTTGAGGGAGAGTTTATCAAATCTGTAAGACAGATCATGAAGCAAAAAAGGAGCCTCCAGTGTCAGAATACGACAAAGTTTGTGTTTTGTGAGGTAAAAGTAGTATTTATAGGTGGGAAAATGGCAAAATACATCATCTGTGATTCACTCTTTTTTTTGTGTGACATTTGGTGAACCACAGGTCTCACCTTGTCTGGCAAAACCCAAGTTGTGCTCTCTTGTTATCCAGCCTCAACAGGGAAGTCCCCTGGGACACTAAACAAACCGGCTGTGCTTGGGTGCCTTTCTGTCACTCCATATCCTCCCGACTGCCATCCCATATCCTCCTGACCTTCCTTTGCTACAGCCAGGCAGCTGCCTCCTTCTTCGCCTTCCTGGCAGACTTTCTGCTTTCGGAGCAGTCTGTCACCCTGCCCACAATGTGGCACTTCAACACTTGGCAGGTTCAAAGCAAAACTTCTAGTGCTCTAGTACTATGGGCTGTTTGGTTTAGCGAGACTTTTTTAAGTACACGAAACCATAAAAGCAGAGACTGACGGGCCTCCCAAAAGGTTCCAAAACAAAAGAGACACTGGCCCAGGAAAAAAAAAAAAAAAAGGTGGTGCAATACACAGTCCCTTGTTTCAGAGTACTCCAAGAGGAATGACCCCTGGAAGGGCAGAAATTTTTTGCACATCCGCTACTGAAATATGGAAGGTGGTGTAGGTTTTGGTGGTGGTGGTTTTGGCTTTCTTTCCTCCGTTACTTCATCTTATTCTCTCATCGTTAGTTTTCTGTTCCACTGTGGGAAATGCCCCAGGGGACCCAGCTTCTAGTCCTCTTTCCCAGCTATTGCAAAATTTCACCTTTCCCAGCCCTCTAGACATGGAACAGCACCTGGTTTAATGTTATTCCCTGGAAGATTCCTTCCAGTACTAAGCTGGAGAAAGCAGCTTCCCTGACATACCAGCCATCTCCTTGTAGTCTGGGTGGGACAGGACTGTTCATAAGCAGGCAAAACCCCCCTGCTGGAGGGGTGGTGTCGGTGTGTTGTGGTCAGGCTTGCTCCGGCACTGGTTACCAACAAATGCTAGTGAAGTGTGAAGTACCAAGCAGTCACACAGTGACAGCTTTCCTATTACACTCTTCCAGCTTGCAATAACCAGAGGTTTATTAGCTCACAGATCTCTAAACATTTCTCTCCCCTGATTTTTTAATAACAGAGAGAAAAGGCAGAAAAAGGCTATCGCGTGTCACTTACATGACAAAATAAGATATTCTGTTTCACTTTTGTGAAAACACACAGGCACCGATGGAGATGATGATCATCATCACCATCTTTTGAATGCTGGATTATGCTCTCATATTGGCCTGGCTTGCTCAGTGAGGCACAATCATCCTATGTCATTATTCATAGCCCCACATGAAATAGTTGATATTATTCTACTTCTTGGGCCAGCTCCTTCCTCTTTCTCCCGTTTTGTCTGCCAGCTCAAGGACTGCTGCCTCTTCACTCCCACCACCAGTCCACATTCAGGGATATTTTCACTTTAGGCTCAGCACCTTGTGCACTCTCAGCTCTGTTGAACCTCCTGCTCTGGAACACAGACTGGGCAACACTCCCCACTTGTCAACATCAGTGGGAAAACCCCTCAGCCCTGCAGGCCCTGAGAAATGACTCACTCTGTCTTATGTCAAGGACAGTGGGCACTAGAAATGGCCTTTCAATAATCACAATATTTTCTTATAAATCTGCAAACTGGGTGGAACACCTGGATGTTACTTTACTAGCTCACTGTTATGAGATGTTCAGCCTAATTGATTTCACGCCCTAAGGCAGATATTTTAAACTAATTAACAGATGCATAAACTTCCTTCAGACATGAAGTGTTCAGGTTACCACATTGCATCGGATCAATATCCAAACACCAGCTCACAATATAATCTTAGCAGAGAGGAACTTTTCCAGTGCCACAGCCTCCAAAAGAAGTAATATTTCTCATCTCTGCATTGTTGTATCATTGTGCTCCTTTTCCAGCTACATTCTTCAGGTGAACATATTTTTGCAAGCTCTTTTGCATTCACTTCAATAAGCTTTTCTGAAAATGTTACTGTTTCTTTGAAACAGAAAACTGAATAATAAAATAAACTATGACCATACTTTGAAAAAAAATTCCATAAATGAGTAAAATTTTTAATTTGTGAATGAACTGATTACTCAGCTCCACAAAGAAGTTAAAAGTGTAAGATCACCCAAATGTTTTATACCATGACTATGACTCAGTTGCCTTTTAACAATGTGTGTTCCTTAAATCATTAAAAGCTGTCAGTTCATATTAAAATTCATTTGTCTGTGTATATATAGATATATACAAAAAAGGGCCTGAGATATAAAAGCAAGTTTCTTTAGAAAAGGAGGAAAGGAGACATCAAGAGTACCAGAAAATTATACAGATGAAAAGGAAGAATACTACACCCAGCAGTGTTATCTCAGATTTATAAATTAAATTTAACCAACCTTTCCAAATATTCACGTTAGGTGCACGTACTTGAGAGGGATGAAGTCAGTTGAGAGGTGTTAATAACTCAGTACCTGGGTATTTTTTAAAAGATTAATGTTCCTACACTGCACCCATGTCCTGTTGGCAATCGGGCCGGTGAAAGCATCCACAAGCTTTACAAGCACAAACGGTACGGAAAGCAGGTTCAAAGGTACACAGGTGAGCATTCAGACAAAGTATTCAGGTTCAGGAAAAATATTTGCAATCTGAGCACTTATCCACTTGAAGAACAGAAGCATCATCACAAAGATTAGCTAACCATCCTAACTCCACTAGCACACCAACTGCTGGCACACAACACCTCATGCATAATCAGACAGACAAGATACCGCTCTCCAACAGCTCCAATGCTCCCCAAATAAACATTTTATTTTGGTAAGCAATTTTCTGAGCATTAGAAAACACTTTCAGTAGGGAGAATAACCTATAGAAGAAAGGAGAGAGGGTGGCAGTTGAGCTGTAGTAGAAAAAAAGATAAGGAACACGAATCCCTGAATGTGTCACTTTCACTGTATTTAAGAAGGGGTACAGAGGCATAAAAAGGGAAAATTTTGATACAACAGTATCAAATTGCCTGGACCTGCTATAATCATTAATGATTTTAACTGCAAAAAAATTCACATGTACAAAATAATGATGTCTCAAACAGTTGATCCCTGTTCTAAATTAAATCAAGGGAAATGTATTGTGTATCTTAAAAAACATTAATTACTAACGGTAATTGTCAAAGATGATTTGAGATTCTAGAAGCTGAAATGTCTAAAGAAGCCAAAGAAGACTCCTTGCAAAGATAGACAGTTTCCAGACCAGTCAGTGAGAGAAGAGAACTTCTTAAAGAGCTGAAGTCCTGATACTTCTGAACAACTTCGTAGATTTGGGCTGAGATCAAATAGAGCAAGCCATATATTTTCAACACTGGATGAATAAAATTAATTATTTTAAAATATTTTAAAGGTTTCCTGCATTTTTGCCCATTTCCAAATCTGATTTTCAGTGTATACCAATATTTTGATAATTCTGTCTTTACATATCTGAACTCTACTGGTGCTAAGACAGAAAAAACCACAGATCCTCCTCGTGTTAGATATTATTTGGATCAAGCATTAGGAACAGAAAATGAAAAAAAGAAAGGTTAACAAAATGAGATAACCACATTTTAAGCATTACTATTTCAGGCAATCCAGAGGCATCTCTAACTTTTATGAGAATTGCCTTCATTACAGGTATTTCATGTTGAGAATAAGATGCCTACTTTCATTTCTCTCTTCAAGTTTTTACATATTTTTTTCTTTCATTTTCTTTCAATAATTCTATTAAATCAAAAGGTCACTAGTGATTTTGCACATTGTTCATATCTGACAAACATTAATATTAAAAAAAACCCCAGGATTTATTTGAAAACTGGATGCATAGGAGAAAGTTTTAAAAACTGGAAATGTTTGCAGTATGGGCATTTAGTTCTTCACACTCTTTGAATTTCCTTTTTACAGTTGCAAGTTAATATGACAGTCAAATTTATCTTTACAAACTATGCTTAAGTATTAAATACTAGATAATGTCATTAACTGAATTTTAGAAGATAGCACAGTTGTGTTCATTAACACAACAACATTAAAGGCGAATATTTTTGTTTCTTCAGTGTGAGATGACTTTTTGATTTCACATAATAAAAAACTGAAGCCACACAACCTGGGTTTTCTTTTCAAACCTACCCTGTGTTTTTCTAAAATAACAAATTTAACCTTCAAAGATGTGCATGGCATAAAAGAGGCAGTCAACTGGTAGTTTGCTTTGCTTTTTATAGCCACATTACTCTCTATTTTCACTGAAAAAGGCCACACATGCTATTTTAAAGTCTGATGACTCTGGCCTTTTTAGTGTAAACCCTCAGCCCCTCCCCGCCTCCTCCTCAAATCCTCAGACTGTCCGGTGACTTGAACAAGTATTGCTTTTTCTGCCAAGCATCTCTCTCCTAAATCAATACACCAGGGTGAAGGCAGCTTGTCATTTCCTGTCACAGGATACCCTGCTAAATTACCCTTTGCTTTTTAAGAGTTCAGCAAATCATGTTTCAAGAAATGACCATTTTTATTTCCTTTCTGATTTAACATGTTAAAAATAAACACCAGCCACACTGCTCATGAAGTCCAGAGCCAGATGAGAGTATTGTAGATCAAAAATAAACATCAAATTATTTCTTCTCCCGGCTAGAACAAGTTATATTTGAAGTCAAAAAAGAAAGCAATCCTTAGGTGAGATATTTTTAAAGATATTTACAGAAGTAGAAAAGGGATCTGAAGAAATTACAGAAAACTCTTCCCCTACTTTTAAGATTTTATGTTGGAGCATGCATTCTTGATTGATAAAAAACAAATGCCCACAAAAATGCTTAATATACCTCAGATTTAAACTGCAATAATCTGAAAGGTGTTGAAATTAAAACCAGTTAAAGTTACAGACTTTCACACCAAGATGTTTTACCTTGGAGTTGATGTTTTAGGTGAGGAATTACCACACATGCTGCACTGTTTGCACAATTCTCATCTCAGAGCAAAAGTTACAGCCACAAATTCCATGTGATGATATTAAGAATGTAACTCTGAAAAATGGGACTCTTAGTTGAGTGGCCAAACCAAAACCTTTTAATAAATAATAGGCTTAGATCAAGTTATAATAGAATATTTTATTTGATTTGCAAACTAACCTTTATTAAAACTTCATTTTGATTATGAACAGTTTCAAGCTATAAATGCCTGTTTTTAAGCCTGGGATAGGGGCTGGCCCACACCACGGGGTCGGTGTGCAAATACTGATTTAGGAGACACAGAATCATAGAACGCTTTGGGCTGGAAGGGACCTTAAATATTATCTAATTTCAAACCCCTGCCACGGGCAGGGGCACCTTGCATTAGACCAGGCTACAGACAGAGAAGACATTTTATAAAATCCTTAAAACCTTGGCACAGCAAATTGACGGCTTCAGTACAACTTCCCTGTCTCTGTAACTCCACTCATGCCAACACATGTTTAGTCGCTTATATGTGAGCAATTTTTCCCCCCCCATTTCCATACACAGTTAATTTTGTGTCTATTCAGATAATTTTAGAAATATCTAAGGTTTAAATCAAAGAAAGTCATTAGTAATCATCCAACCAAAATTACAGCTTTTAAATGTTTGTTCTGAGGTTAAAATAAAAACACAGGGTGTTCAAAGTTCTCCCATTTCTTAAATCTAACCAATGCTGAAAAAAGAAAATTAAAAAGTCCTTTTTTTGTCTACTAGAATTCCTTAATTTCTTAACTTCGCTATTTTACATCTGTTTTATAGCAACCTTGAGACTCAACTGTGGTGGGACGAAACCAATGGCCACGCTTCTTTAAATCATAAGGCAAAGTATTGACTCTGCATATCTTCTTCTGTGCTCTTTATTCTCATTTTGGAAAAGATGGACAATAAAGGTTCAAAACCCCTCTACAATCTACTTCAGTGTAACAGCATCAATGTGAAAAGCAAAATAACATGTGCCAATCCAACACCAGCACACATTTAAACCAGGGATGTTCTGCACAGTCCCTAATATACCTCATTAGCTCAACCAACTTTTACTCTTAAGTTGCTTTAGTCAGCTTTGGTCAGTTTCTGAGGTCTCTAGTCAGATCTCCCATCATAAGAATGGATTTTTTTTTTTCTTACATATGTTGAAGATTGTTGAAAATTAATCTGAGTGTAGACGATTCCCTGTTTTAGAGAAGCAGATGATTTTTGAAAAGCAAGAAAAAGCATGGCTTTGCCACATGTTGATTAAGGTTAAGGAAACCTGCACGTGTCCTAAAATGAGACCATGACTACCACTGTATTTTCCACCTTTACTGGGTTTGTCTAGGTCTCACACATGACAGATCTTCATTACATTGGCTATTCCTTCATTATTAATGAACACTCTGATTTTATCCCCTTTCTTGTACAAAGAGTCTCATGAAGTTGCAGAGTCTGCTTTTCTTCTCTGAGGTCATTATCAGCACACTGGAGGGAGTAAATGCAGTGCCCTGTGTGCTCACTGCTGTTGCTTATGTTTGGTAGTGTTGAGATTTCAGTAAAAGCATTACTGCTGCAACACTGAACTCGGCATAGGAAAACTTGATTATTGGTGGTTTTTTTCCTCACAAAGTAAAAGAAAAGCTTTAGGGTAAAATGCAGCTTTTCTATTAAGCTCCTTTCTCAACTATACAAAATGCTATAAAAGCTGTGGTGGTTTTTGCTAATTCAGTGTTTGTTAATTTACAATCAGATCAAAGGTATGATCAGGTGTTTGAACTTTCTCTTTCACCATTGCTGTATTTTAACTAATTCCACCAAAAAACAGTCAACCTTATTTTCTTTAAATAAAACTAATAACTTGCTTAAAAAAAGCAAGAGTTGAATAGTTTTATATTTGGATCCAAAGTACAATGAGGTCAGTAAAAATATTCTCATTAAGTTTAAACAGGCTCTGGCTCAGACATTTTTATGGCAATAACTGGATCACCAAGAAAGATGGATGTCTTTCCCAAAGCTTGGAGCATTTTACATCAGATTTTGCCATTTATCATGTTAACACAAAGATATCAATGACTTGGAATACAAACAAGAGGCATTACAGTATTTCATTGAAGGGACTAATAGCTATTGAAGTTCTTAATTGATTTGATGAGGTGCCTGCGCTTTAAAAAGTCAGGAAACCGAAACAGATGAAAATCCCGTTATAATGTACATGGATGAGTATGGACCTTAACTCAGAATAATCACAAACAGAAACACTCAGAGACACATCACCTTTCACCTTTGTCTTTACCTGCACAAATCTCAAATGTTTTGCTGGTTGTTTCTGCCCTTCCCTGTCCTTCCCCTTCCGCATTCTTATCTTTTCCTCTACACTGGTCAGGCATTAATTCCAATAGGGGTTAATAAGTGGAAAGTCCAAACTTTGGGGTTTTTTTTGAAAATTAATGTCAAAGAAAATCAATTTGGATTACAGTCCCTCTTTAAATAGCAGAAGAGTTTAGATTTGATTCTGAACATGTATTAGCTTTAATTTTTAATTTCTCCAAGTGAGAATTTTGTAAGAATGTTTTAGCCAAGTAAAAAACTTCACATGGTCTGTAATTTTAGATACTGAAAAATGCCTTTGATTTTAATGAGATCCCACATGGAATTAAGACAATTAATGTACATTCCACATCCTAGACAGTTCCTGACAAAGTTTCATCCTAGTACTGTATGGCCACAGTAAGCCACTTCCCCACACTGGCATGTCAGGTGCTTATTTTTATTTGCTCACGCATGAAAGTACATAATTGGCATTTTCAAATCAGCACCATCCTTTGTCATAAACATGTAACATTTACCATACTTATTTTAAAGCCAAAGAAGCTGTCAATGCAATATTAATGGATTCCTTCTAGTGTGGCCATAATAATTTCTGAAATTATGGCTTGTGCATCAGTGGGTATCTCTGGCACAGGATAGCTACAGCTAGAATGGGCAGGGGCTGGACTGCAACAAGCAGCTGCATTTGCCACAGGCTGATTCACCTGCTGCTAGCCACACACCAGTAAAAATCACTAACACAGTAGCTAGACTTCCAAATCCACAGTGCTCCTGTGTAATCCCCTCTTGCACTGCCAGCAGCATGCAAAATAAATAAATAAAAAGCTTACCCTGCTTAATGCTAGTCTGATGAAAAAAATATGCAAGGGCATGGTAGGCCAGAATCAAAGAGGTTTGGACTTTGGGATGTTACCTACAATTTGCAAAGTGAACTTTTAATTTCAGTTGTGTTTTAAAATTATTGTTTAGGAAAAAAAGAATCTGCCAGTGCATTCCCCTTTGAAGAGGTCCCAGAAAGCACATAAACACTTGCTCAAAACCTTTACTCACTCTTGTCCACATTTTCCTTTCTTGTCATGTTCATTTTATAGCTCTCCTCCATTTTTCAGACCTCCCACTTTTCCTGTATTACAGCTATAAACACTCAGTGTCCTGACATTTCCTTCCTAGTCATCACCCTTTTCTGCTGAGAGGTTTCCCATTACCTCTGAGGCTCACTCTGCACAGACAGCTTCCATGCTGCCCTCCCCACCCCACTGCCAGTCAACTGTGCTAAATCCAGACATTCCAGATGCCACAGATACTTGTCCATTACATTATCTCCCTTCAGCCCATCTGCTAAAATCAAATTTGCTGGATCGGGGACTAAACAAACGCTTCCCCTTCCCTGGCCTCTGGTAGCACTAAGCCAGCTTAGGGTCAGTAATAACAACAAAACTTTGACCTCTGGACTTTTGGTTTTGCATGAAGATGCCCAACTCAACAAAATTAAATTTAAATGACCAATTGAGCTCTCCTGTCATATTACATACTGTTACAGTGTTGAAAAATATTTAGAGAAAGCAATCTTTGCACTATTTTAGGACCTGAAAGACCTAATGTTCAAACCCTAAAATGGAATCAGAACTTGTTAACAAATAAATAGTGGCAGTATTTATCAATGCAGATATCTTTGTAGTCCTCAATAACCACACTGCTATTTTATATACACATGTACTGCATACCATCTGCTGATGTTTATTTTAATTCACCAGGAAAGGCCTGTGTTTAAGTTGGAATTTAAGTGACAGAATCAGAACAAAAGAAAAAGGGCAGCAGAATAAACTGAATAAATTCCAAGTCTGACTTGTGAAGGCAGACAATATAAAAGCTATAATCTTAGTTTAATCCCCACACTTTTTAAACATAGTAATTACTAGACATCTGCTGGTAACACAGCCTTGCTATTGGATAACCTTAATTACCCTGTAATATTTCCTGACACTCCCCAAAATATGCCCTATGGATAATAATTCATTCACGGTTCAGCCCCATTATTAGCTACTAATTCAAACAATCAAGACAAAGACAACGAACAGATGACCTTGAACAATTACCCACTCACTGAACAGAATTTATTTCATGCTTTTCAAAGACTTTACTGCTTTCCTGGCTTCATGAGCAGCACTCAAAAATTAACAAAACTCAAGTGAGAAAAGAGCTGCGGAATAAAAGGAGATTTGCTGGGGTACCCCAGCTCCCTTAAACATCATTTGCTTGCATTAACAACATAATGGCTTCTGCAATACAGTTCATTTTCTAAGATTAAATAGGGACCTAGACAGACTGGGTGCAAAACCCGATACAATTGTTTTAATAGACTGGATTTGTAAGCTGTTTAATTATCTGCAAGAAATGTATTGGGAAACCTGGAATGAAAAAAAATGCATACAGGTATAATGAATGGAATTCATGCACCTTTTGCAGAAGCAGATAAAGTATCAGTGACTTGAGTGCTGAAGTAGGTGGCTGTGAATGTCTGAGGCTTCTCTTTGGGCTGCCCAGGAAATATTTCAAGTCACAAATGACACTTTATCCTCATCTGAGCTCCCATAACCTGGTGCCCTTCTTTCTGATTGTACAGGTAAAATCAAGTGCAAAAGATGGACCATTATTGCCAAATAAACCTAATCTTTACTGCTTTGGGTGATTCTTTATATTGTTCATTTAGAGAAATTGTTGTTGCAATGAACAGGGAAGGGAATATGGTTTTTTAAAATTATTGTTATCATAATCAAATTTTAGACATTTTGTCTTCAGATTAAGGTAAGGAGAAGGTACACCAAGGAGTGTAAAGAGCTATTGCCCTTTTCTCTGTAACTCAGGTCATTCCCTCTTTTAGAGGCTAGGAGATCCTTTGCAATCCACCTGAAAGTCAAAGCATTCATGTTTAGCTGCAAATGGGACTGGAATTACTGAACTGCTAGGAAAATAAGGTTGAAGGAGAAGACTGGAAAAGAAGAATGTTAATGAAAATTCAAAGTGAAAAATCAAAGTCTAAATGAAATCTATCCTTTCTGAGATGGTTCTGAGAAAGACACCGCTGTAGGAATATAGTTAAATTCCTTAAACACCTGTAAGAGTGCATGGCAGAAATAAGATATTGTCAATAAAATCAAAACATAGAGATGCTACAAACTTTCCCCCTTCCAAAATCAGAACTATGATAAAAAATAGCTTCTAAACACAGTCTATTTATATGCCCTAATCATGACTTGAAAATAAGATTTTTTTAATGTAAAGTGCATAAGAATGAAAAACGTTGTAAAATTTAGAGCAAGATGTTTAGCCCTAAGTCCAGATAAATAATCTGAAAGCTACAGATAAAAGGACAACTAGTTTTCCTTGACCTTAAAAGGTATGCAGTCTGCAAATATAAATCACTTCGTGAAAGGTGGAGGGGAAAATGGAGTTTTTTCCTCTGCAATATCTTCGAAGAAAAATATTTGTGTCAACATAGCTCTACAGACTAGGGGCTTCTTGTTGAAGCTATGCCCTCTGAACATACTTTGCTTATCAATATTGCCTAACAAAACTTCTAAGATTTAGAAGTCCACATTCCAGAAATGAGGAATAAATAATGAAATTTCTCTTCTCGTTCTGAGCAGATTTTTTTTTCTACTTTTGCACTTCCCATCAGAATTTCCTGTTCAAGGATGGCATTGAAGTGTTAGCACATGTCCCTATAATATTGCACTTTTTCAGTGTAGTCACCGTAAGAGAGTGTTCATTGGGGAATTCTCACTTTGAGACAGAACATTTATCCAAGAAGTTTTGGAAGCAGTTTCAATAGGAATATGCCAGACTAACTTTGGTATAGTCTCTTCTGATTTCAAAGATGTATTAATTACATCAACATTCCTCATGCTTTTCCTACCTAGAACTTTTGTAGAAATGAACATTGGACGTTTCATTTCCAGGATTAAGAGTAGTCTCCAAGGTCATAATCGAACCTCTATGAAACAGATTTGTGACCAAGGCTTGGCATGCACTGTATGCTCTGTTTCTGTTTAAAAAATCACTCATGTAATGAATTGTCAACATAAAATATTTTCTTGTGGATAAACCAACAAAATAATCTCTTGGCCAAGGGTCAGGAATGGCCTTTTCTTATGCATAAATATTCAAATTATTATTTTTGAAGGGAAAGTTTGAAGTACATTTGTTATTAATTTCTATACAGACCAAATTAATGCAACTTGCCTGAAGCTCATGTCCCTGTTCATTCAGGAACTGAAATGTCATCTACAGCAAGACAATCTTTTCTTCTAATTAATGTGGTCATGAAACAAATGAAACACAATATGCAAATAAGAGCTATGATGACTAAATAAGATGCTGTCCCTCCAGGAACAAAACACTCAAAATAAACTAGTTTCATATAGTTGGTTTTGAAAGGCCCATCTGTTAAAACTGAAAGTATTTTGCTTCAATTACATCTCGTTACTAATAGGTGCTATGTTTCAATTATTTCAGGAAAACTTAAAAGACAGAAGTTTTTGCTAGAGTTCAGGTCCAGAATGAACTATGTAACTGAGTTATCATGTGTTAATCTTAGATGTTAAGCCAAGTTCAAAATTAAATTCACATTTCTGTTTGCATCAGAAAAACCTCCTAGAATGTCACTGAGAATCTATGAATGTTATACAGCCAAAAGACATATTAAAGATTACAGATTAACCTCTTAATCTTGTGATGGTTACAAAATGCCATAAAGCCAACACAAAGAAACCAAACTTATTTACAGAGTGAAGGTGTCTTACAAAAGTAGGATTCTAAGAAAAACCACTGTTTTAATTCAGTGGTTCAATTTTCATGTAGCATGCTTAACCTAATCTCCTGGAACATACAGCAGTATCTGGCATGATTCCTTTAGAAAATACACATTTATTAAATACATATTAGAAAGGGCAGAAAAATGAGCAGATTCACTAAGAGGAATTCCGTTCCAAGCATTTCCTTGGCCAACTCGTTTCAACAGGGAACAGTGTCCCTTTCAGACTGAAGGTGGTGACCTGGTTAGTAACACCTTCATAGCAGAAATTAGACCTTTCTCCCAGAACTCCAGTGGGAGTTTTGACAATGGATCCATAATCAGTTTCACCTACTGGACCCTTCTGGGGTCCTAGAGTCCATGACATCCTAGATCCACTTCCTCTTCTTCATTAAAGCTTCACAGAGAATGTCTTCTTTAACCTACAACCCTAGAAGTTTTTATGGCTTTTAAAATATATTATGTTCCAGCAATCCCGAACCAAGTGAGAACAAGATATAGAAAAGGTGACCATTTCCTCCAGAAAGTCCAGAGACCTTTTCTGACACGAAGGAAATCAATATTTCCTGGAATGAATCAGGTTCAAGATCTGGCACGCAACTTTCTCCCTCATAAGCAATTGTTCTGACTATCAAATTGTGTTCTTGATTAGTTTTGTCCTTCTGGACACAAATATCTTTCAATAAAGTCTCTATCAAAACTCTTAGAATCCTGTGAAAAGTCTTAATGCCAAGCTCTTGCTATTTTTCAGTAACACAAAATCTGCTTAATTTGATTTTTCAAACAAGAATATAAAGCCTCTAGAAAAGTTACAGGTGCAGAAGGGAGCGTTACTGAAGCAATAAAGAAATCATCATCTGCATAGCAAAGATGACATTCTGACAGAGTAAACCTTCTAGCTACAAGAGAGCTGGCCAGAATCAGAAAGAACTTATGAGAAGCAGAATTTTTTTTTTTTCTCAGTAACATTGTTCAGCAAGCAAGGCTTCAGAGCTTCTAAAGCCTAATCCACACAGTCAATGGAAGAGCTGAACTTCAATTGCTACCACCTGCTTTTAATTTCTTGGGGTTTTCTTTTCCCAGCTCCCCTACTCGTGAAAGCTTATTTTTCTTTCTTAGACAGAGTGTTTTTTCCTGCTTATGTTTTCCCTCTCCTTCCTGAAGTCATGACTGCTTTTATCTTCAATAAAATATAATAAAAGATATCATCAATTCCAAGTCTAAACCAAAGACTTGGTGTACAATGTACTTTTCAAAACTGATATAAACAAACCTGCCTGCTTTTTTCACTTCTCCCTGCTTCTGATACCTTCTTGATGCTGCTTAATTCCTTCTTTCTCTTTTCTTAGCTTAACCTGTACTTTTATACTCCACAAAATGTGTTTGCTCTACCATGCATACTGTTATTCCTTATTCTTTCTCTTCCTACCTTTATTTTCATGCACTGTCCTCAAAATCCAAGTTTGTTTTTGATTGCAAAGATTTAAGGATTTTTTTCCCCCCAAAATAATACTTTCATTCCTTAGCCTTAGTATGAAGCAAAATATGTTTGGTTGTTTGAAATAGCAAGGATCATCCCACCTCCTACATGGTGAATACCAACTTGAATCACAGGATCTTCTCTCTCTGAAGCTGAGTGTTAAATCCCTGAAGCATATTTAGAACTCCCATCTTTAGTTTTGCCACAGATGTGTTACATCAGTCTGTTTTCTAGTTTCCTACTTGATGGGAAATCTGCATACTGTACATTTGTAATTTTAGTTTACTGTAGTCTGACTTGAAACAGTTCTTATGGACGAGTTTTACACCTGCTCACTGCAGTATAACCTGTATCTCTGCAAGGGACAGAAAACATCATTTCTGCATTTTTACTTTATGCATTTTCTACATGAAGTAGAAAGCATAACTATGTAAGATGTTGTAAGTATGTACATCGTTGGCATAAGGAGGCAGATTTAGCAAAGCCGGTGGTTTTTCCATTGCTATGTTGCCCACGGAAGCTCAAACATTGTCTGGCAACTATCCTCAAGGGCAATTGTCTGGCCAACTTCGCAGTGGGCCCCCTGCCATCCTAACAGATGGGCACCAAGTGTAAGTAGCCATAAGACCACATAAGTGCATTTAGTGTGAAACTTGGGGCATAATTCCCAGCCTTGATCACCATATGGCTTTTCCATACAGGGTTTGTGATAAATGGGATGCGCAGTGCTAATCTAACTTTGAACATGGACAGCATTAAGGAAAAATAAAAACAAGAATAGCTCCCACCATGTGACAAGCAGCAGGTAGGTTTGGAATTAGCAGGAGCAGCAGAAGAGTAGGAGTATCACACACCGACATCTTCCCCACACTTTTATTTCTGTTGATCCATTAAGCTTTGCATGACTCAACTCCTGAAAAACAAGGAAATGGGGCTCCTGCACTCCCCTCCCACTCCTCTACAGGGAAAGAGTGCAAAACTGTGAAAGCCTGTGCCTTCAAGAAAAAGCCTTGGACTGATTCACAGTCTCATAATTGAACTGAGACTACATTTCACAGTCACTTCAATACTGAATTCCACAGGACTGTTTTAGAAGAGAGGCTCAGGATTTCATAGACTCGTTAACCATGCACATATTAATGCTTTTATTCTGTATTCTTATTGGACGTGGAAAGCATTTCACCTCCCCTCAGCACACATTTTTTCAGACATATCTGTGCTCAAGGAAAAAGGGAGGCCATGAGAACCTATGTTTGTGGCCACCATACTTATTGTAAGTAATTCTAAGTAGCGCATGCCTCGCTGCCTGTGGATTTTAGTTACTGCAGAAAACTGCGTTTGTGTTTGCTGACAGAAGGGATTGTAAACAAACAGTAAGCACTGAAATACGGGTTCAGTTCCAAGAATGTGAATCTTAAAAATTCATACATTGGTTTCAAATATTTTTAGATAGCACTTCTGTTGTCAGCAAAAGATGCTGCTTGTGACCTTCAAAGAGTGAGAAGTCCTGAAAATACGAGAAGTCTGAAGAAATATTTCATCTAATTTTAACATTTCAAGAGGTAGGAAATCATATGAAACAGAATTTACAGGGTTATGTTTTTTCCTTTTCTATCATACTCTAAAGTGGAGTTCATGGCTGATTTACACCACTCTAAAATGATACCAGCAAAAGGAAAGGCAAAGTCCCACCTCTCCCATCCCCAGTTACATATTTCTACTGGAAAGGGCAGTGCTGCCTTTCAGTGAGGCAGGACTTGAGTAGTTTGAGGTATTTACTGAACCATTGTCTTAGATAAAAAAAGAGGGAAGTTTAATGCAGTATAAACCAATACAGATTTTGCTGGAAACAGTTCCAGCTGTGCAGCTGGAAGTCCAACACAATATATCTCTGTACTCTTGGCTTATAAATCTGAGAGAGGAACGCCTTTCATGAACAGATATTTGAATTTGCTTGTTTTCCAACTGTATTCAAATAATCAACTGTGCTGGCATGAACACTTGCAGAAAGCAAATGTCAAAGCTGCTTATGTGAACTTTTCTGGAAACTCAATTTAAGTCTGGCTCTTCAAGAATTTCAGTTGAAACATTTTTCTAATTAGGAAGAAAGATAACTGACAGGCAGTATTTAATCAGAATCCTGAAGTAAGCATAATACAGAATCAAACACAGTCATGCTTTTGGTTGAGATATACAATCCCTTTCTGAATTAGCTTCCTACTTACCTGAAATAAGAAGAGTTAAATTAATGCCTATTTATACATTCATTATTTAGGCTACCAATAGCTTGTCTCATATACAGATATATATGATTGGAGCCCATTATGCTAATTTCCTCTTAAGAAGATTGGATCTTTAAATTTTATTTTTAACTATTAACATATCAAGTGTGAAGCTGAATCAGTTTATGTTTCAAAAATCAGGGAATTAACTGGGCAATACAGTATATTTTGGCAGACCTATGCACTGACAGGAGGTTTCAGTTTATTTATTAGTTGAACAGGTGAGTGACACAAACCAAACATACAAAGAGAACATGTCCTAGTCAGCATCAGAGCATAATTAAGAATGAAAAATCCCCTTGGAGATACAGAATCTACCACAAACATCAGGAGATCAAATTCACTACAGAGAGATCACCTTTGTGCTTCAATTGTGGCTCTGTTAAGAAATGAGTCTAAAAGTTGCACAGCTTCCTGTTTATGATCTTCCTGAAACTTCCAGGTCCGATTCACTCAATCTATCTGAGAAGTATTTTTCTCAGTTGTTGGCCTTGTGAGATTGACCTTAAGTACAAGTAAAAGCATGGGCTCCTTTGTGCTGAGTGCAACTATGAACACACCACTGAAAACTGCAGGTGAAATCACCATTACTCTCTCATGATACAATTCACTCCATAACCTGCCCATCGTGAAGTCTTAAATATGCCAAATCCAGAATGCAGAAAGAACAAAAGAAAAGAGACTTGAATATGATGAAACTAGACATGGGTTAAGTAAACACAGAGCAAAAATTCTCTGATAGGCATTTATCATCCTATAAAAGCAGAAATACTCTAGTTGTGATAAAAGAAGTTACGAAAGTTCTCTAGGTTACAAAGAGAGATACATTTTCACAACAAAGCTGACCTGCAGAACTCACTACCTACAATTGATTAAACAAAGCAAGAGTTTCATTTGTTTAGTGACCCAGATATTTGTCTGGATATTGAAATTAGAAAGGGTCTTTATGACAAGTGGAGAGTGCTTATCAGCCCACTGCTTCCTGCTGTAAATCACAAGCTTGGGTGAGGATAGGGCTGTGCATAAATTTCCCCAATGGACAGCTGACTTGTAGAAGCTTCTGATGCTGGCAGATCTAAGGGGAGTGAAAGCCAAACAATTCTTGGCTAAATTTACAGGGTTTCAGCTTCCTCTCATTCTGCACTTGGTTGAGGTGTGCACTTCACTGCTGCACAGGCTGTGATGCAGAGCAGCCCAGGAGGGGCTCAGCCCTCCCTCTGCACCCTGTTGGTCACCTGCAAACCAGCACAGCACACAGACAGCACCCCCTCACCCTTGTGGCCTCAGGGGCTCAGCTCGGGGCAAAAGTTACAAACCTCTTACAGAAGCAGATTATGAAGTGTTGGGTGCAGCTTGAAAGGAAGTCGTTCTGTTTTGCAGCAGGTGCATTCACAATATTAGCCCTATTTTCAGAATTAAGAAGCAACCAACTTTCAGAGAAAAGCTTTCTCCTTTAGAAAAAGTTCTGGCTTTGCTTGTTTTACAATACTCATCCTAGTTTGTGGCTTTATGTGGACTATTGACTAACCTGGTGTCCATAGTAATTTATAATAAGAATGAAACTTTCTAAAGCCCTTCGGAAAACTTAGTGAAAAAGTACAATTCCTTATTGTCTACCTTATAAAAAACTGGCAGTATTTTAAAATCAGTACAGATTTTTCTCTAATAACTCTTGCTATAAATTGTTAAGGACACAAAATTTAGAAATGAATGCAATACAAATAATTTTTTTGTATAAAAATTGCTTCTGTTTCAAGTTTTCTTCTTTGCAAAATATTTTACTTTCTAAGGTATCATAATATGTTCAAAATTGCAAACTGGACAATGTAGTGATCCTTTCAGATTCCACTTTCATAATCCACAGAATCTTTGTGTTTAATCTTCTGCTAGAAGACCCCGAAGTTCTTTGATGCATGCACATTATTTTCTAGTGATTGCCACCACATGAAAAGGGTGTTAATCCTCTGCTAATTAACAACTTGTTGAGGTCAAAGGGGGTCAGAACTTTACATTTTTGGATTTGGTGAAATTTTTGTTCATTGGAACTTCTTGTTCTCATAAGTTCAGGTGTTCTGTAATTTTGTTCCATGTCAGTGACAGCATCTTCCTGCCTTCTTAGCCCAGTAAAGACCATGGTAAAAGCTTTTGGTTTGATATGAGACTCAGTTTGCATGTATTTTTCTACTCTGCAAGTCCTTTTGTTGCACACACTATTGCTTCATGCAGTTTAGGTGGTTTATCTAGACAGGAGATGGAGTTTGCACTGCTTTTGATAGCCATACTTCATGTTAATAATACAATACTTCTAAAAGCAGCAAAAATATTATGAAAGGCATAAAGCCCAATTCTTATTGATGGGGAAAAAATTGAAGATGGTCTTGCCACTTTTATTTATTCAATATTTTGATATATATACATGCACATATTTGTTTCTATAAGTATTTCTTCATTGCCTTATTAATCTGAAAAGTAGCTTCATTAACTCCAGACAATTTTAACTTCTCTCACCGAAATACAACTATGCTGCCTGATCTGTGCATGTTCATAGACAGGTTCTGCAACTTGAAGAAAAGCAGGTAGCAAGACAAGCAAGTAGATGTTTTGTTTTGCGTTTAGTTTCCACAAACTGGAAAAGGTGCATGAGAAAAGGCATCGTAGAGACAGATAAACAAAACTTGATGGGGTTGGCAGAGAGTATGAAGAAAAAAATGCAAGGGCACCAAACCAGTCGATATTCATACAGTAATTAAGACAGGGCTAACTTTAGTAATCCTGCCAGTGAGTTCCGCAGTTTTATGACACATTGTATGAAAAGGCATTTCCTTTCACAACAAATGAATCTGCTCTATCTTGTTCTAATCTCTTCAGATCAAGCTGAATCATCCCTTGTGAGAGGTAAGGAACTCAGACATTCCCAAACTCTCTCATCTACAAGCTTCAGTGCTTTACAACTGTTTTTTGTCATGACCCATTTTAGCTATAATTTCTTAAACAATCTATCATAATCTTTGCAGTCTCCTTCACCCAAACAAACACCCTGCATTTACTTGATAGTTTTCATCATCATTTGGAAGTCTGATATTTTTAAAATACCCTAAAAAGGATGAGTAAACTCTAACAACAGTTTCTTAGTCTAGTTTAAAATTAAAAGAAACTGCTTCGAAAGAAAACCACCACCACAGTATAATTTTAATTTCATCAAAAATTCTTCTAAAAAGTACAAAACCATCTAAACTGAAGTGCAGACTTAGCCATGCCTGTGTAGACACTGTGACTAATTCCGTGTTATATAAAGAGTATCTCACAGACAGCACTGTACAGATGAGAGACCATCAGGACAGCTTACAAAGGGAAGCAAGTGATCTTACCCTTTGGAATCCTGATTAAGGAAAAAATTATTGTACAGGTTGCTTGGTCTAATTTATAATCTGAAGCTCAGTAGAACCTCAGCACAACACAGGTGATTCATGATCCAGGATGTGCCTATTTTTTTTTTATTATTTATTTTTTAATTTTATTTTATTTATTTTTTTTTTTGACAAACGAAATCCCTCCAGGGTGCTGAAGTTGTGCAGCTCTGCCCCGGCCATGCGAGGGCTGAGGGTTTCCCCGAGGTGCCCTCACCGAGCACACACCTCTGGCTCCTGTTACAGCAAGGCACTGGTTATCTCCACAATCAGTCCTGAATGGTTGTGACTGCTCAAATGAAGCAACTTCTGACATTTCATTTATGCATATATTATGTTAAAGTGAAAAGAGATGAAGAAATAACACTTGTCTTTCTTTTCACGAGTCTCTTTTCAGAACTTGATTAAAGAATTTTGCCTTTTTGTTAAATCATTAAGACCACTTTTTATTTGTTCTGATATTAATTTGCAGCAATAGATTTCCATGCAGATAAACTAGTAATTCACTTGAAATTATATTCTTTCTGTAACATATTAACCAAGTAAGGAATTTGAGTGTAAATATTGGCATTAAAATAGTGCTATAATTTCAGCATTTTAAGCAGTTTCATTACTTGAGGAATTGGAGTATTTAGATGAAATTAAATTAGGCCACAAGAAAATATATTTTTTAAAAAGATGATGACCTAAATGGTGAATTGTGACAGCAGCCAAGTAAATAACTTAACAAGAAAAAGCTTTGCAGAATATTGATTTAATGCATCACTTAAGCAACAGAATATCTCAAACCCGCATTATCCATGCTCTATTTCCCTGTACCTTGGACAGTTTATCTATTCACCTCTCTCAAAGGAACAAGCACATATTTCTACATGGATTGTTTGCCTAGATGTACAGTTTTTAACACTGTGATAAAAATAATCTTTAGAATAATTCAACTTTTGTGAAAGATACTAGTTTGTAGAAATTTTAGCATACTGGAATTAAAGTTACAGAAATTTAACCAAGATACGTTAATTACGGTCTTTACTCTGTGAAAATCCAAGACTGCAAAGAAAAAGATTTTCACTATTTTAAAGGACTGCAAACTGCATTTCAACTTCATTGCAGGGTTTCTAAAAGAGAGTTGAAAATGCCAAAAATCTGATGAAAAATTACACTGATTTTAAATTAGGGCTTGAGATGCTACATTCAGGACAGAAACTATAAAGGTAGTGCTTTCTTTGAGAAGGAGGGAGAAAAGGCATGAAAAGGCATGGGGCTTTTGATTTTTGTTTGGTTTTTTGCCTTTTGAAGAAATGAGTGAAAGAATCTAATTCTTTTATAACAGTCTGTTTTATTATCCAAAGTAAAAACCTGGTGTTGTAAAGACTATTTCAGCTAAAATTAGACTTTATCAGTGTTATGCCATTTAATATGCATGAATGACATCTTGATGGATAGAGAGGCATCAGCTCTGAATTCTCTGATTTCCTCTCTGAGGCTGCAGAGCTGGAGCTGTGACTCCATGTGCCCCAGCTGCCACGGCAGGTTCTGCACGTAGACTGCCCTGTTCCTGCAGCACACGCTCAAACAGCTCTACCAGGCTCCTACAAGGATTATGAATATTATGAATGAGGCCCTTCCCTACATGCCTGTCCTCAGGAAACACTCAGACCACTTTTTCTCCAATATTTTTGATTTTTCCTGATTAAGCACTCAATTTTATGGGAAATGGGCTAAGAGTACCTGTGCCACTCACCAGGCAGGGTGACAGAAGCCCAAAGAAAATTATGATTTTCATGGCATTTTTTCAAGAATATGGACTGTCAAAACACTGGTCCCAGCATAGGGTTTCAATCACTTTTTATTCATACCTTCATTAATTTCCATCACTGATACTTAATCTCAAAGATATCTCGCCACAGCCTAGCAAAAGATATGGAGGCAAATTCAACACTGGGGAAATGAACCAGAGCTAAATTCCATTTTAGCAACACCTATTTCACCAGTAAAAAAGATCTGGTTTTAATTTTCAGGTCTCTTCTCAGTCTTGAAAGGGGTGGCCAAAGGGTCTCACTGATTTCCCTGCCTCCTTCCACGCTGTGCTAAAAAACTCCCAAGCTACTTGCAATCTACACTTTGTAATACCTACAAAGCAGATTTAAGGAATTACAGAAGTTACCTCCTGGCCAGTTTTATTTCTCTTTTACAGCTAAAGGAGGTTATGAAAGCATTGTTGGAGCCTATTTGACCACCCTTTGTGATCTCTCCAGCTGAGCAAGGCAGGGAATAAGGCTCATCTGTTCACCTCATGTTGATTTGTCATTTGACATCTGTGTCAGAGCAACGCCCTGTAAGAGCAGACACTTTGATGCCACTGCAGCTTTATCTCTGTCAGGACTAGAGCTGGGTGGACTATTTACTGGGAATAATTTATTCAGCAGATTTCACCCTTTCTTCAGTGTAAGAGTTCTCTATACATGTTCTAATTAGAAGAGATAATTGGCTTAATACTCAAGCACTTCATTCTTACTTGCTCCCTTTGTCCAGAGGTGTCCTAAATAAAGGCAGGGTGAAATCCTGGTGCCACTTAAGACACTGAAACCCACTCTTCTCCTTGATTTCACTAAGGTCAGGATCTCAGTCAAGGTCCCTCAAGCAAGAAACCTCCAGTCTGGATTGTGATATACCACAAATGAGGTCCATAATTAAACAGTGGGAAGAAACAAACGATACAGAGCGAGGGACAGAATAATAGGATATTCAGATATCATCGTGATGGTGCTACAAAAAAAAAAAAAAAAAAAAAAA